>STHB01013728.1:0-13221 GCA_018908115.1 Anopheles rivulorum | reverse complement strand
ATCGGACACGCTGCAATCTGCATTTTAATGTTTGCCGTTTTTTTTCTCTCTCTTTTTTTCTTTTTCCAAACACAATCCCACCATTTCAGGTGGTAATTATAATGCTCGAGAGGTAAAAGGTAAAAAAATGCACAAAGAGAATAAAACTGATTTTTGTTTTGACACCCAGCAGCGAGAGAAATGCACACCGATGGAATTTAAACCCAAGCAAGTAAATGTCGTTGGCTGAACGTTTGTTTTTTTTTTTGGTGGAACCAAAATTTCCATACAATCGGGCACTTTCAGCGACACTTAATGATGGCGATACAATGGTGGTCCCGGTGTTTGGCAAAGCTTAGCAAAACGAACCAGCCGGAAAGGAAGATGTTTGTGGTGCGCAAATTGAAGACATTAAAATTTACCATCCGCCTTGAAAAGATGCATATCAGCGCAATAAAGGGAGCGAGTGAGAGAGAGAGAGAGCGCACACGTCTGTTTCGTTGCTTGGAAAGAAAGAACCATTAAAATGTCTACTTCCGCATTCAAAATACCGGTAGAAAGCGTCAGCTTTAGTTGACGGTAATCCCGAACTAAGAACTTCACCCGGTGGCATGTTCACATTATGCATTATTATTGCTTTGGTTTTACAGGGTTTTCCAGTGCAAATAAGACATTGGTGGATTGTAAGGGTACCATTGATTCTTGCCAAATTGCCATAAAACTTCTTCTTCAACGTGAAAAGAATCCATAAACGGCAAATTTTTTGGGATTTACATATTGTTGAAAACCCTGCAATGATTCATTTTTACTTGGCACATTTTATAGAGTCTCAAATGTTCTTGATGGCCACTTATTACTGCCAAAAACACTTCTGTGTTGTTGGCAAAATTGCTAGATTCAGATTGCCAAATAGAACAGTGTGTAGTAAATGGATATAAAAGAGAGAAGAATTCTTATGCCGTTTCAGGCCAAAGTGCATTGCAAATTTGATAAATTGTAACTGTAATTAAGAAATAAACCCCAAGAAAAATAACTCGAAATAATATTTGCCCATTAAAAAGCTGACGTTCTCCAAATTACGCCATTATTTGACTTAGGTCTTCATTTAGACATGCAAGGTAACATTTCCAAGATCAATACGAACTAACACTATTTGAAAAGTTTCGTTTACTACTATTGTGTACTACGTTGTATTAAAGGATAAACAAATCCGTTTAGTATTAAAGAAGTACCTGCTCTATATTGTACGTTTGTTTGTCATAGCCAAGAATTTGCACACATCTTGTGGACTTCCTCATCGCAACATAACATTGACAAGCTGGAATCAATGCAGATTAAGCTTAGAAGTTCAATTGTCTTCCATGTTCTTGATTATGTGTGTGCCCATCATACCGTAATACGGGTCATGTATTAGAATTGAAATCTCATGATAAGAGAATAAAGAAACCGGGTTTTAATTGTACATAATGTCTTTGTCCATTAGATTCAGTAATCTGCTGATCAAAACAATAATGTTTGGCACTCATTAATAATTAAGATCAATTTCGGTTTAAATTTAATTGCAACTAGGGCTATTTTATATAGAAGAGTTTGATACTTTAGTTAAACTACTTATTTCTTTATCTGCTTGAGAGAATAGGAAGATCATGTTCGTTCATTTTTAACGATTTTTTGGAGAAAAATTGAGTCGAAACATGGACACGATAAGACACGGTTCTTGCAACTTTCGTTTCAAAAGTAGAAACCCATCTTTAAGTACAATTGCTTTCAACCCTTTTCCATCCAAAGAGCATCTTCCACTATTGTCATATCCTGCTCAACGGAATTTCGAACGAAATTTTTTCTTCCCCGCTCAGGCATTTCACGTTTCCGCAAAAAAAAAAAAAACACACGCATACTTCACATTCCCAAGCAAGATGGCAGTGTCGTGCAATGCCATTTTCCATCGCGTACGGTTGGTTGCGTTTTGTTGTGATGCAAATTTTGACATCGGAAAAAAACAGGTTAATTTGCACTACGCACAAGTACGCGCGAGCGAAGAATGGAGCCTTGGCATTGTAAGTGCCGAGTGTGGTTATACGGGAGTGCTTTTCTTTACCAATCTCTACACAATTTGCCACCTCGTTTCCCTAGCATCCTCTAGCGGCACACAACTAGCTCACTAGCGCAAAAGCCTCCTTGACGTATGGTTCGCGGTAAGCTTTCGTGCTGTAGTGTGGCTTTACTTTTTATTATTTCTATTGCCGACTGTGCGTAGCTTAATGTTGATCTTTAAAGTGCGGACAAGATGAGTAGCATTGAACGGTGCTACTAAATCATGCGCTGAGAACCGGGAGCGAGCGTAAGGCACAGCAGATGGGAGAGGTTGAGCATAATTTTCTCTCTTGCAAACTGCAGCGAGTAAGCTAGCGGATCGCATCATTCGCACAACATATGACTGCATTCGATCATTTGTACTACTGCCGCCTGCTAGTGCATCGAAAGATGCGAAAAAAAGAGCGATCGAGAGAGAGAGAGAGAGGGAGAGAGAGAGAGAGAGAGAGAAGCTTCCACTTTGGAACCACTTGATCGACGGTGAAAGAGATGAAGAAAGTAGATCAGACAAGGAAGGGAACACACTCAATAGTATGCGGTACGCTTTGTATGCCTCGTCTCTAAATCAACATCAGCATTAGGTTTTACTCTCGTTCTCTTTTCCACGCTCTTCCGAAGCGTTTTCAAACGACGAAAGAAATTATGCTGCTCCATCCCTTTCCTGCGCATCATCATTCGCACCGGGTTTCGCTCGGTTCCGTTTCATTATCGCAACATAGCCTCCCGTGCGCTCGCGAATCATTACCATCATCAGCAGCAAAGCATCGGTCCCAGCATTCGATCGATTTCCTTCTCTTTTATTTTACCTTTCTTTTACGAGCTTGCTTTCCTATCTTTTTCTATTTCTGTGCTTCGAGTTGGATCTCTTTTCTCCATTGCACTTACAATCGGCGATCGGCGATGATCGTGTGCGCCCGTACACTGGCAACCAGCATTTCATTCATGGCTAACCATTTTTTTTTATTCTCACTTTCCTTCCCCTGATTTTGTTGCCCCGTTGCCAGCATAGTGCGGGAGTGTTCATTCGTGTTCATTCGCGGTGGCTCAACCGTTAGACCACTTTCCCACTCTCGCATTGATTATTTCAAGATCCGTGCACCGGTGTTGGAGAAAGAGCGCCAGCATTAGCGCCATCGGGCAGCATCGTCGTGCCATCAGCACAGTCATCATCATCGTCATCGTCATCATCATCGTCAGCGGCGTAATGTTGACGGCGTCATCGACAGCGAAACAACAGCACAAGCTAACGGAGTACGTTCCCGGGCGGATTGGATTCCCGCACGGAAACCCTGGACGGTGGACCGTGTACCTACCGGGCTTTCAGTTTTCCAGCTGTCGTTGGCCAGAGTGCACGTGCGCGCGTCGTCAAGTCTCGACTCTTTTCGCTCGTACAATCGACCCACGGTTACACACACACCTTGTGTGTTTGGAGAACGGGAAAATTGTCGCTTTCCTAACTGTCCTTTTGTCGAAAATAGTCTGGTACGGTTCATCCATTACATAGCGCCATTTATCAGTGCAAATCAGTGCAACGTGTGAGCATCCCTTTGAAACAACACACAACTTTGCAGTTGCAATAGCAGTAAAGTGTTTTTTGGAAAGGTTTTTTAAACATTGCGTTCCGTGAAATTATCTCTCTCCAGCTTAATATATTCTGAAAAGTGCAGAAATCCGTGCTGAATTGCAGCGATCGTTTAGCATTTACTGCAGTGTTTGCGTGTTAATTGGTTAAACTGTGTGCTGGCAATCTTCCGCAAGGCAAGACCGAAAGAATAGCCACCTGCATCACGTGCCTGCGTAGAGTTTGTGCTTAATTGGCTGAATGAAAACAACGCTACCGTAGCAAGTGTAGTAAAGAAAAATTACGCTTAGTGATCAGCAAAAAAAAACCACAGCAGCACATAAAACGTTCAACCGAGAAATTTTGGAAGTTTATACGGGCGGAACAAGTGAAAAACAGAACCATTGCAGTGATCAAACACAAGGTAGGTTGAATGATGCAGCGCTACGCGTAATCACTTGCAGAATAGTTTGTTAGCGTAATGGAAACAAAACGAAAGATTCTACCAAAAGTCAACAAGCGACGAACCTCTTCCTTTGCTATTTGCACACCATCTTCTGCACACACACAGGAGCAATCGATGCACATAATCTTAATTAATCACTGTGTGCACTGTGCGTGTGTGGTAGGAGCGTGTTTGTGATAGAGGCAGGCAATAAACGATAAAAAGGCTAAAATCAATTCCTAGCGTACTTAAGATTGCGTCCGGCACGATTGTGCTCAGGACGCAAGAAAGCGCCCATACACAAACACGATCACGATAGTATAGAACAATTACAATTATTAATTAAACTTCATGTCATGAAACCTGCCAAGTGCATGGTTGTAAAAAACGTATTGCTCGTACCAATAAGCAACACATGCTCACGTTTAACCATAAATCTTTGGGAAAAAACGAACCAACGCCAATAAATTCAGCTGAAGCTTCTTTCTCTCCTTGCTGTGGTTCGTTGGACTGTTTTGTTCTGTTTTTCCACATGGCTTTATTTTATGGGCCATCCCCTTACAATCTCACCAACTTTAGGGGTGGCAATAAATGCCGATGCAACTGATCATCGCACGAGATACCCCTTTCGTTCACGCAATAGCTATAATTGTTCGTTGTTTTATTATTTCATCATAATGGTTCGTAAAAAATAAAAACGGATGTCAACAGTCAGCTACAAATTGTTCTCGAACGGGCAAAGCTGATCGTTATCAACGCAAAGTAATGCAATTTTAGATTAGCATGCAAAGCAACGCGGAATTAATTATGCTCACTCGCGTTTCCCTTCCCATTCTGATGGCGTAGTTTAAATGGCCAGCTGCATACATTAACCGTCACAAACATCAAAGAGCCAGAACGGCTCGCAAGCTGATCCACTGCGCATATTACAACGGAAGGAACGATAAGCTTAATAACATTCAAACCAAAGAATGTAAAGCGTAAACAAAAAGCGGAAAATATCCATTCTGTCTCATTTCCCTATCACATGGTAACGTTTTATAGCGTGCATTCTTCTTCCAGAGAATCAGAAGCTAAGGCCCACACAAAAGAAACCACTTGTTTTCATCTTGTATTTCCATTCAATCCAACCTCATCGGTGCTGTCCGTATCTTGCCTGCTTTAGTGTCCTTTCGTTTGCTTCGACCAGCGTCACCGGTAACCGATGATACGATCGACACGGCGAGATTCAATCGGTGTAGCTTATTCGATGTAATGTGGCAGAAAATTGACTTCCTTAGGGCTAGGTTCGGTCGAGGCGACAATGCGAGCAAATTGTTCTCAATGTGTCGAATTCGATCCGCGTTAAGTCGATTGTTAGCTTGGACAGTGTTTCAATTTTATGTGATCGAGTGAATCGAAATCATTCCCACTAAAATTATTTTAATCCACATTTCAAGCTGCAATTTCATTTTATAATCTTATTTCCATACGAAAATAAACAAATGTTTCTATTTACATATATTTCAACCTGTCCGCCAAAGTTACAAACAAGCTCACTATTATGCAAAACAAAACAGCGAAACATTAAAGCTTTATACCGCTTGTTTTGCTCCAAAGCTTGCGGGATATCAAATTTTGGACAATACAATTATAAAACGCAAACGATCTCTGGCACCCATAATGGCACTTTCACTCGTTCACACAACAACATAGAAAAAACGGGACACTCTATATTAAAAACGATCGTGTGATAAAACTGTATAACGTTTGAATAATTTATGTTGCCGTGCGGACACACAATATAATGGTTCGGTTCAAACATTAAGCAACAACAGGACCCCTGTTAATAGGTACAATATTTCGCTTATTTTGCATGTTAAGCTTTCACCAAGCATTTCGGAAGCCGTGAATTTCATTTCGATGGTCTTAGCAACGGGCACTAGCCGGTGGGTGGAATGCTTCACCAGAGTTTGCCAATCGGTTCACTGCTGGGTAGACTCTGCTGATATGTGTAACTCTGCTCATATTGCTATAAAATGGATCATAAATTCGTTGCCGATCGTAAAACCGCGCACCCGCACTTCAACCACTTGGTGGGCTTGCCAACATCTGGCGCTACGTCAAGGTGCTCAAAGTCGGTTCGTTCATTTAAAAACTCTTAAATCGTTCAACGTTTTCCAAGCGCCAGATCGAAACTGGCTTTCGTTTCATGTCGATGCGGAACCCCGTCCAGATGGTTAACAAGTTCTGCCGAAATATCGCTTCCCCCCACCCCTGGGTTGCGATTCGGACCACTTTATTTACGAGCCTGTTAGTCTTCCGCCGAAAACCTTTTTTTTCGTTCTCTCTATCTCTCTCGTCAGTGCGGTAGGTCGAACCGATTTTTGACGGTATGCATATTCGACAATTAATGCCAACGAACAATATTTTGCACGAACAATGTCGAACGTTTGCTGCTTTTGTTCGGGCGAATGAGGCTAAGCTAAGCGTTACAAGCCGGATTGATGTTAACCATTTTGGGGTAATAAATAGAACAATAAAAAAAAAATTAAGTCGTCCCCCCCCTCCCCCTCTCGCCTCCTCCTGACTGCCAGAAACGCATCCTCGAGTGCCGTACAATTGCTGCGCTACCGGACAATATTGGAATTGTCCCCGATTTGCGTGGCCGGAAAAGAAAAGAAACTTCAACGCCGGTACAAGACACGTACACAAGTACATGCCGCATAAATACTCTCTCTCTCTCTCTTTTTCTCTTTGTCTTGTTCTCTTTCACACCGCAGCCAGTAAAATCGATCGATCAATCGATCGGTTTCCGATTTCAATCCCCGTGTTGGAAACTCCTTTCCACTACCAGCAATATTTGCCGGCGTTCCGATTTTCCGCGCCACCGTTTCTAAGCTGACATCAATTGTTTCGATCCAGCACTGACATCTGACGGCATTTGTGCGCCGCCATTGTACTGCAATGGGGAGGCTAAAAACCACACACACACAAAAAATGGATGACCGAATTATGACAGCTCATCGAACAAATGATGCATGGGCCACAAGGCGAAACATTGGGACGCATTCGGGGGGCAAGCATTCACTGTTTGCTGTGATTTTTTGTGACTTTTTCGGGATGGTTTTGCTGTCGCGTCACACGCATAACGAATGTTAAAATTTCGTTGAATTTTGTTTATTTTTCACATCGCAAAGCTTGCTCCATTTGAGCTGGTAATCAAACAAAAACTCGGATGAGCTGAGATAAAAACGTATTTCTCCACAAAAAGTATGATCGCATCAGATGAAGCGTCATTTTTGCGAGATAATGTGAATCTTTAACCATCGCTTGTACCATTGAGCCCTTTTTCCCGATGTACCGCTAGTTTGTTTGAGCAGAGAATTATAGCAGCAAGGAAGAAATAAAAAACGATGTAATAGACGAGTCAGTCACGAAACATGAATGTGTTGCGCTGCTCACCCATTTCACGTGGAATGAAGCAAATGATAGAGAAGCAATTTAGCACTTTAAAAAAAAAAGTGACCCAAAATGATGCCAAAAAAAGCAGCCAAAGCGGAAAGAACGCCGAACGCGTGGTTACGGTGCGTTGAAGTTTGGCGTCAATATTTGCCAACCATTCGATGGCACATTTTGCTTGCCTTCCCGGTGAAAGCTGCCACAGCACGGTACCGATCGGTGCTGACAAATTCTTCACGTACCAGTAACTCCCCCCAGCCGTGTATCGAAGGTGAAACAAGATCGAAGAAGAGCCAGCCGATTCTGGTCTTCTTTTATGTTACCGATGTGCTGGTGTGCCAAAACATGCCGGAAAGGTGTCAAACTGTGTGCAAACATTAGCGCCAAACAAACCGCAAAACAGCAAACAGTTAGCCTAAGCGATCTTAAATGAGACTTGGGCAAAAATGGGTACGATTTGATTGTGGAAGTTTTATTGGCTGTGTTTGCTCTCCACCATACAAACCCGAACGTCGGATAAATGGGATGAAAACGCTAATCAAATGGCCGGTTTTTTTTTCAGAATGGTAAACAATTTAACGGCACAACACCATTTGGCAGGGGGCACGTGTTTTATGAATAATTTATCTGCCCAAAAGCCCGGCCTTATCTGTGCTTCAGCCCGGGATTATGTTAAGCTTTCACGGGCGAAGCTTTCAACCGCGTAGCTGTGGCAGGTAATTAGGGAAGAAACAAAAAAGGAGCAAAAAAGATACAGTAATATTCCACCACACATTCATCATCGGCAGATATAAAACGCACACGTAACGCACATGAGGCTTGGTTACAATTTTACTAACTGTTTTTGCCAAACGGTCACGATGAGTGTGTAATGGTTGTTTAAAAAACATGATTAAACTGCTGTGCCTTGTGGTGGAACCGTTTAATTAGTCCTTTTAAAAAAACGCTGTACCACTGACCTGAACCCAGTGCCAGAGACATAAATCTTTCGGAAGCGCTCGGAGGTGATTTGTGGGAGATAATAAATTGTGTGCGAAAATTAACATGCACAAATAATGAATCGCGGCAACGGTTTTATAGCGTTCCGCCTAGCATCTATAGCTTGCTAATCGTTTTGTCGAACCACCAATTGCCTGATGCGACACTCGATACGAGCGCCGGCCCCAACAAACGTCAAACACCTTTTCGTCATGGGAGTTGATAAATGCATCAAACAAGCATGCAGCCAAAGACAAACCAAACATCCAAAACCCTCCACGGAAACGCGGATGCCTTGACTACTTTATTGTTTGCCCACCTCAACTTTCCGACCGGCGAATGTTTACTTTTCCCTCGATCTAACCTTTCGTGGGTTACAAGATATTTGGAAATAACTCTGGCGGCTGCTGTAGTGACGTTGCCTACAGCCACAACAGAGAAAGACATTTCCGTTTCATAGCGGACAATCTGCCAGCATGCGATCGTTCCGAAGATGAAGATGTTGGGCGCAATCATGACAGCAGAAATGGAAAGATAAAACAACCGGGGCTCCAACCCGGGAAGTCAACACCAGCCACAGACATTAACATAAAGGTAGCGATTGTTTTTTATCTAGCCACGATAACATCGTGGAGCCGACAAGAACGGCAAGAGAAGGGTCTTTAGGTGGTTTCGGGAGCGAGAATTACAAATTTACGATAGCGCAAAGCATTATACAAATTTTGTGTGATTTGTTTCAAAAGATTTGTTTTTCTATATTCGCATTTCTTTTTCTTTAAGCTAGAAGTGTTAAGCTGGAAAACAAATGAACGAATTATTTTGCATTCTAAAGCAGAAAGAACGACACATAAAAAATTGGAAAAAAATGTAAAAATTTCACATCAGATCTACAAAAGCTGGAATGAAATGTCATCTCAGCACTGTGGATTAACTTCCATCCACCTCTATCTTACACCCATCTTCCATAATCTCGACGAATGCTTTATGGCATTACGATTTATGCAAGCTTCCAACAGCCTCCATTCCCCATTTCCCGGGATTGCGCCATGCAGATTGTCCGCCCAGAGAAATGATCTCAGCCACATTTCGGGCTAACTTTCAGTTTTTTGGTTCTCCTTTTTTTTGCTCCACCATGCACTATCCAAATTATGACGATCGGAAAGCGAACGAACCACCCACTGGCTAGTCGGGCACGATCATGATCAACATGATCGTACAATTCATCTCACCAGCTTTTGACGAGCTTGCAAACGTGCTGGCGATTGCACCCCACTCACAAGCAGGCTAACACTCGGGAAGGAAAATTCCAATTTTCCCATCCGCCGGCCAACCAGCCAGCACGCCAAATGCCAGCGATGGCCCGCAACCATAAGTGCAAAAGTTCGGCATCGGACTTGGTCTGCAATCTAACCGTGCTACACCACCGATCGACCTGGGAAGAGCGCAAACGGCGATCTAATTGCGCTTCGCCCTCGCAATTGATCGCGAGATTTTTCTTTCCTTTGCTGTTTCATGTCTTGCTACGGATGCCTCGCAGCTGAGCAAGCGAACCGAGGATTGTTCGGGGTTTTGGGATGAACAAAGCTTTTTTTTGTGCTTCTCATTACATCTTCACTCACACGTGTGTGGGTGTTTCGGTGCGCTTACAAAAGGCCGTCGACTTTTGCTTCTATTTTCAAAATTATTTCACTTCTTCAGGTGGAATGGCCATATCAAAATTGAACCATGTTTATAGCATCCCAATGCGCCATTACATGCATTATCACGCGTGTAGGAAGATATCTATATCATATCTCGTATAAGTATAGCCTACCATAAATTTAATCCTCATTAACTCGTCATGAGCACGGTTGAGAACGATTTTTCACCGCCTGCCAATGCTTTTTCCTGTGCCAACCACAAACAAGCGTATGCTAACAAGAACACAGTCCGTAAACAGCCGCTAACGAGCCAGGCTCGAAAGCGACTCGAAAACCACTCGAGGGCTTTTACATGATCACACAATCGATTACGGCACGCAATCACGAACCGGCTGGGCTGGCGCCCATTTCTCACCACATTCGATTCGATCCCCGGAAATTTATGAGCTCAATCGAAATGATCATCGAACGAATGGGAAGCGCACATATACACGCATATTTTATGCCTCTCTTTTGACACCTGCTCCAGCTGGGCATGCTGTGGGAGGAGAGTTTTTCCTGTGCCGAAGCCCCCCTTGTGCCAAACAGGTTTTCGGTTGTGAATGTGAAAATTCTTACCTCAATTTGTTGGAAACGCATCCATAACGACACCTTCACCGAGCGGTCGTATTTCCGCCGTTTTGATGGGGAAGCGTTAGCGTTAAAAGAGAATGCTCCGCTGGTAGATGAGCCCTGGGTGTTGTGTTTAGATGGCCAGTTTATTTTCATTCAATTCGATTTGAATTTTATTTTCCAACCCAGTGAAAGCTGCTGAAATGAGCTGCATTGAAATGGCTTCTCGTTTTTTTTGCTATCGAACCCTAACCGCGGCAGATCCCCATGCATGCGGGATGCTGTGACGAAGTGGCCATAAATTAAAAAAATGGCTTTTGCTACTGCTACACTATTAAACGCTCTGTCTGCACGCTCGTAAAATGCGTGAGAGGCATCCATAAAAGTGTCCATCCCGTACTGTAGCGTGAGCCTGTAGTTCTTACGGCGGAACAATCAATTTCCGAACGCATTATGACCTCTTGATCTATGGGGGCTTTTATTTTTTGGACAGCAGCAGTAGTGGTATTGCTTGCCAGTAGTTAATGCTGGAGGCATACTTCACCCAGAAACAGGTGCTACAGATACTATGAATATCGTTCCAGGTGAAGATGTGATTTATTGCCTTTGGTGTAGCAAGGGCACTGGAACTTGTTGACTGCTTAGGAAAGGGAAATTTAGGTCGAGAAAAGCTCTTTTACTTCTGACATTTGTTGTTCAAAGCTCAAACAATTTACAGGGTTTTCGGTTTTAACTGGTGCAGTCAGATTTTGTACAAGATTCGGCTATAATAGAGCTAGATTGGAATAGATTTGGAGGTAATTGTACTGACTAGAACTAGCAAAAATCTGCTGATACTGTTATAGCTTAATCGACTACACGGGGGCAATGCTCAGGTGGCAATATTGCAGGTGTTTCGATCAAGAACAGGTGTGAAACAGAAGTTTCGATTTTATCTGGAGCAGACGGACATTATTCTGATTTCTATTTAACTATCAATAGAAGAAATCGCGACAGATCTGGAATGATATGCGTCATCTAAACTGAGCAAAAACGGCTATTTGAGCTTTCTAAATTGACACATCAATATCGCTTCATGGAAAGCGCTGATGTCTAAGCAATGTGAATAAATTATTAAGATTTTGAAATGTTGAGCTAAATCTAATTTTGATATAATATTAATTTTAATTTACTGTTGACGGCATTTTTTGCTAGATGTCTTATTCCTCACATAAATTCCTCACAAAACAAATTCCTGATCAAATTTGCATAATTACCACAAAAAAGAGAGGCAAATAAAATCAAATGATCGTTATCAAACAAGGCTCAATCAATGACGCTAAAAACAAACAAAAACAGCAGTTCAATGAACAGCGCCAAAAAATCCAATCTGCACGTTCCAATCCGCATCATCGTTTGCAGAAACAAAATCAAACCTAAAAAACAAGAGCATCAACTTCCCTTGCCCTGCCACAACCAATCATCTTTGGCCTAATTAATTAAGAAGGAGAGAGAGACTCGACTCGAAAAAAGCATCAAACCGGCACTGCCTCAGTGCAGTCAGTAATTACACAGTTTCGGGCGTGGGCCGGTAACCCTCGAACCCAGTTTTTCCTTCGCTAATTAAAATGTCTACAACGTGTGAAAATGGGGCGTTTACCGGTTTGACCTACCGACCGATCCGTCGATCGTGTGATCTACAATTTTTACCCCGTGTAGCAGCTCGGAACGTAACGTG
Source organism: Anopheles rivulorum (assembly GCA_018908115.1). NCBI lineage: Eukaryota > Metazoa > Arthropoda > Insecta > Diptera > Culicidae > Anopheles > Anopheles rivulorum. Next base: position 754 of record STHB01013728.1, on the reverse strand, counting down.
CTTTTTTTGTTTTTAGATCATGTACATGGGTGTAACGCCATGTCTGTTCCGTTGAATAACTCGCAGGTTGCACATAATTAAAGAATAGAAATTTCGCCCGTCTCGATAGGGCGCCGGCAATGGAAACGAACCACGAAAGGTTTTAGTTGGAAGCGACCAGGGAAAAGGTACTCATCTGGCATGACAGCTTGTGGCGGGAAGGTTATTTCCAACTCCGTAAAAAACTCATTCCTCAATAAGGCCATAGTACTGAGTTATAGTTTTAACTGACAAACAAAAAAAAAACAAGGGAAATCAGTGAGAGCTTCTTAAAAAACTGATTCCACTTAACACAGAAGAAGGCACTCAGGCACGCGACAATTGACAGGAAACAGTGATCATTCGCCTATCCAGAAGGGTTGCACACGAACAAAAAACGGATGCAACACACATCCAGAGCTTGCCTGAAGCTTCTAGCTTAAAGCCTTTTTATGTTTTTGCGAAAAATGCGTTTCAATTCGTTCCATGCAGCCAACCAAGACTGGCAAGAAGCAACCGACACGAGCGCGCGCCCACGTCGATTGCGTATCGCAACGCTATAACCTGAACGGCCTCCAAAGCGAAAAGCGTTGCGAAAAAAAAGAGGTTTAACTCAAACAGCCGGCAGCATGACAAGTCAATTAAGCAACTAGAGTACGCAAATGGATCTCGATCTGGAGTGATGATTCCAGTTCGACCCGGCACAACTCGTACTCGGTTGGTTGGGGTCTCGCCT
>STHB01013719.1:0-13223 GCA_018908115.1 Anopheles rivulorum | reverse complement strand
CTGGTGTTATAATTGTCCTTTAAAAATCCTTTTTCTACTTGTTTGTGAAACAACTGTCAGCTCTCCTGCGAGAGCTTACAATATTGCGTTGTTATGTTTTTAGCAAAAAGGAGATTAAACAAAAAAATATTTGCTAAAAAAGTGTACCTTTACATCCTTTTTATATGTTGCTTTCATAAAACAGTGCAAAATATTTAAGTAAACAATTTTACGATGTAATTCAATTAATCCTGAAATTCTCCTTTATTTTAGTTGAGTTAAGAGAAGTTTTAAATATTATTAGCAAAAGGCACAATGTACAAAGCAAACCAAACCAAAAGCTGTCACGGGAAGTCCTTGTTCTCATTTTGCTGGATGCACTCCTCAATCGCTCAATCAGCCTGCCACTGTGTGTGCCAGTTTTCCACGCTCACCAATACCAAAGAAGTGAAACTGAAACAGACACACATCAATGGAAAAAAGGAACAAAATCACAGAGAGTGCTCTGCCCTTCTGTTCCTGGTGGCCTCAAAAAACCAAAACACAGGATCCTGTGGCCGTGCTGGGTGAGTTGCACAAAAAATAAACTGTGTGAATGTCAACTCCATACGTTGACCGGACCTGATTTTGGTGGAGCTACAAGCTGCTCTGGACGTGTTTGGGAAATTCGAGGATTTTTCCCCCCGCAAAGAGATGCAGAGAGAAGCGAGAGAGAGTGAGAATAGAAACTGTCGAAGCTGCGCAGTACGTTTGTTATTATTATTGTTGCCGTCTCGTTTCAATCGATTTTTCCCTCAATGTTAGGAAAACTCTCGGTGTGCGAGAGAAAGACAGAGAAAAAGAAGGGTGCGCTCGCACTCAAGCGCCTGTAGCCATCTGGTGGCCGGAGAATGAAGCTACAAGCGATGAAGTACAGTAGTCGTGGTGAATGTTATAACGCCCTGTGCTAGTATGTGCGTGTGGCTGTGTACGGTGGTTTTTCTGAATGGGTTGCTGGCAGGTTGCTGCTGCCAGCTGTTTTGTGTTGTCAAACTTTGGTCGTTCTCCCCCGGGGGATGGTTGGAAAAACGCTTTGCCGTGGTGTATTTTACTCTCTCTCTCTACTCTCGTGCAATATTTTTCCTCGAACGCGCGCGCAATTGCGTCGAGAAAATGGATTTCCCGTCAGCATGAAACTGTCGTCACTTTGTTTTCAGTGTACTGGGCATAGTGGAGGGGGGGGGGGGGGGTGTAAAGAAAGAGACAGTGGGGGAAGATTTTCATTATTTAAATAGACATCATTTTCGACATTGTTAAAGTGCACAATGCTTTCAAGGGTAAGGACCAAACACGTTGAGTGGTGTGTTGTGCGTTTTGCATACATCTAGGAGCTCGGGGACAATTAAGATAAGCCCGGAAAAGCTTTAAAGTAATGTTTTTAAGATAAAAAATTTAATAAACAATATGAAATGTAGAAAAAAAAGTCATAGTCATCCTATAAAAAAAGCAATCGATTTTTTTTATTATTACCCTTGAAAAGTCACATACAGTTACTGGAGCTACTTCTGCTTATGACACTAGACCTGGAATCTGAGAAAAATGAAAAAAAGAGTAGGGAAGAAAACAACGCAGATGCATTCTGCCGCAGTTACATTACGCAATGCATTCGGTACCACCCACCCTTTCCCTCCTGCCTCCCATTCATCCTCACCTTCCATTGTAATGGAGCACTTGTAGCTGTGTAGCGAATACTGCTGCTATTCAGATGCAGTTACTGAGGTGCAATTGCCTGCCAGCGGTATTGTTACCTACCTTTTGTTACAACCACCTTCTCGCTGTGCCCCATAAATCCTCCCGGCAGCACTGCAATGGAAGGATCGGGACCTCTGCCAATGACACTGAAAAGTGCATCGATTAGTCGTTTGGCAAGCAGCGGGTGAGCTGGCGCAGATGAGCCAGATTGAGATGAGGCGATCGAGCGGGTCGTGCCGGGCTTGAGCTGTTATTATGCATTCAAGATGCACTGGCTCGTGTCAGGCACAGCTCGTCGCTGATCGACTAATCAGTGGGTGCCGTTCGTGGTTGTATGCGTTAGAGGCAAATCGAAGTCAAATGGGACGCATAAATCTCAATCCCACCCAATGGGAACCGCACGCGCCCACCCACTGTTGGGCATTTATTACGTGCGAATGTGTCGTGCGAATGAATAATGAGTACGGCGTGCTGTGGTGGGTTTGCTTTTAATCGATGATTTAATCGATAGTTGCACTGTGTGTGGAAGAACGGCACCATATGTACCGGGAACGCGTAATGAAAAATGATTGTTCATTTTTATGACCATGTGTTGATTAATATTTACAAACGCACTGTTGTGTGTATGGTTCGATGCGTTTCACGAAGGGTAAATAAAAATCTTAAGGCTAGTGATGTTTATATTTTCGTAGATATGCCAGCAAAATGCAAGGGTAAAGTGCCGAACAAATAAGGTTAAATTTTATCTGTTTCCTTCCATTCAAGTTGCATATGGATGTACCAGGTTAAGGTTAGTTCACTATTGAAGTATGATTTTATGTTTACTTTTTATTTACTTGCTGTGTTATACTTCAACATGAACTATTTAACAGCTTTATTAGATGGTTTTTACTACAAACTCTCACCACTGTAGCTACTTGCATGTTGTGCGCAATAACATACATCGTTTCGTGCCACCGGATTAACGCCATCAATCTTTGTGTCGAATAAAACGGGCGAAGTAAAGTGATCACAGCTCGCAATTTTCTTCTCTCGGAATGGTTCGATGAATAAATAATGCATATTTATGACTTTTTTTCCGTTGCTGGTTTCTGCTGTAATAATTTTATTGCATGCAGCGAATTGATGATGTTTATCGAGCGCGTATGATTTAAAATTGTATTGCATTTTCCATGCATTTAAAAAAATGTGTTTTAATATATTTTCTAAAATAATTACTTAATAGTAATGCAAGATGCCATTCTGTTTTTTACATTTATTGAATAACAAAAACTTTCAACAGCAAGATACAATATCGTCAAAAATGCTGCTTTACATGCAGCCCATTGAAGCAAATAGGGTTTTTTTTGGAACAATACTAATTTATAGTGATCATGTTCACCCCTGCTTGTTGTGGGTCGCTGTTCGTTTGAAAAGGAAATTAAATAAGAACAATTGGGAACAACGTCTCGCTAATGCACACTGGTCACGGAAGGGGTAGCTCTATAGAGTAAGAATTTAGGAACAGTTTTCCCTTGGTTAATGTAAATACACAACTATTTGCTGTACAGTCTTTCGTTCAAAAGGAAAATAAAGCATTACATGGCCCTCATGGCTCTTGAGTTAGAAAAGCTACTTTTTATTGAACACATTCCCAGTTGACTACCTGCTTAACGTTGACTAATAAGACGCTAATAATTGCTGTTGTCCAAATTGCATAACTTTAGGCGTTTTTAAATAGAATGAATGCAGCTGACAAGATTTGCAGGCATAAAATTTCGTTAAAAATATTGAATCCGAACGAAGAAACGTCTAAAGTTATGCAGTTTATTTGACTAACGAATCGTTTAATAGTAACTTGTTTGGCCAGATATAACAAAACAGTCGCATGGGAAAATAAATGTGCCACGAAAAAATACAACGTTTCTCACCGGGACGCCACTCTCTGGCTAACGATGGGTTTTCTGGATGGGAAGGATTTGCAAGAAACGGATGTATGCGGCAATTTGGGGGGGAGGGAAACTGTTTTTGGGAAAACATGCTAAAAAATAAAACTCTTCCAAAAAGGCAGTAGCGTAGCAGTTGGTAACGATGTTGTAGGTGGTTTAAGATTTATGATGGAGTTTTCAGCTCAATATACTTGTGTTTCTTGGTATAGCGTTATGGCTGTTTTTTGGTGAGTGCTAACAAAAATGGTTCTGGGGAAAAATGCTTTTTCTGAAAATCCGTAGGAATAACGAGAACGTTTTTTGTTCGTGTATTTTTTGTTTGTTTTTTTTTTTTTTATTATGAAAAGTTACATTACTGTTAGAAGCGTTGGAAATATTCCCGTTGGTAAGCAATCGATCGACTTTGAAAGTGTTCCCAAAACATGTCACCAAGGTTTAATCATTGTGCATGTGATGTTGTGAAAGAAAGGTCGAAAGTAATCGGTACAATAAGGCAATTAAATTCATCTAAAAATTTGCATGATGAACTGGTTGCTTTCAAGCTGGTTCCATATAATCCTTTCACGATGAAAACGATTCCAACCTTCCACGCGGATTCGTTCCTAACTTGTGTTATGAAGCAAAGAAAAAGTGGAGGTCACAAACGATCCTGCTTTATTTAATTGGGTCTGAGATTAATTTTGCTAGCGGTTTCGGTAGCACAACCACCACACGACAGGGATGAATGGGTTTGGATACTACTTTCCAAAAGAACGTAGAGAGAAAAAAAAACGAAATCTGCCCCCCAAACAATAAGGATATTGTTCCGAAAAGGGGTTATTTTTTGGGGGTGTGTATAAAAAATTAGCTTCGGTTTAGTCTTTTTACGCGGTTCGGACAGTTTTGTTTTTACTTTTTTCTCTCTTTCTCTCTCTCTCTCTTTGTAAACTGTAAACGACGGTGATTTATTTTCGGTTTGTTAGTGCGGTGTCCATTACGGTGTGTGAAATTCATTGTTTCATTTATGTTTTGGTGCTCTTCTAGCTTATTGTGCACTTTTGTTTCTTTATTGGTTTCAATTTTCGGTGTGCTGTCACCAATTAACATTCAGCAGAAGAAGGCAAAAAGAAGGTTAAATAATTGCGTGCAAAAGGTGCCCGTCCGGCGCTTCATAATGCCTTGCTTACTGTTTGGGAGTTAATTTGTTGCAAATTTTTCTCTTAGAAATGTAATTAATTGTTGGTTTTTGTTCTTTCTGTTAGCTCATTTCATTCTCCAACTCTGATGATCCATGATGAAGGAAGGGAACGCTTTATTGCGCTTATAACACGCCTGGAAGTCTGCAATCAAAATTGTTAGCCACTTTTATAATTTAGGTTTTGGTGTAGTTTTAGGTGTATTCGATGTTTTATTGAAATATTGCATACCTCTAGGCGGATAAACACACTTCAGTAAAATAAAATAAATTGTCTGCTGCTAACAACTTATGGTAAATCAAATGCAATGCTATTAAGTTAAATCCACCTTTGCACAAAGCAAAGCAGCAATCCAATCATGCGAATGGCAATCGCTGTTGATGGTACATTTGCATAAGTTAAAACTAATAGAACCAAACCACCATATCGTCACCATGCGCCAGACAGTGCATTGCACCCCATCGCGGGCACGGCAACTGTTTCGCATACCGTTTCGTATATTGTGGTGCTGTCCTTCGCCAAATGGTGATTTTCTCGTGCGCACACCGAACGAGAAATTGAATGAAAAGTATGATTAATGGTCACAGCATTATTGTCTCCTTCCCGCCCCGATCGTTCATGAATGACCTCGGGCGCTTTCACGTCCGAACATGTGCCGCGGGTGAAAGATGAATTCTCGCGCTCTTCTTCAAAAAAACCCAAGCGCCAAACTCTCACACTTAGCTTTCGCACTTGTCCGCTGCACAAATAAAAACGTCAGACGTCACCACGTTTCACACCCCCCCCCCCCCCTCTGGACACCGGAAGTGCATCGTTTTTGCAGAACGCTCGTAGCATGCTGCTGCTTAATGGTGCTCAGTTTCCGGTCCGTTTTTAGTTGCACGGCTGGGGTTTGATTTTTTTGTTGCCCTTCCTGCATCACTGTTGCTGTTTATTCTAGCCCGAAGCGATGGGATTCTGGGACGCCCAGCCGGCGGAACAAAGACGTTTATCATTGAAACATTTCAATCGGCCCATTGCACTTTGTCCCTTGGGATGGCGCGTACTCGCGCACCACCAAATGGGGGAGGAACTGGGGGAGGTTATGTGTTGCAGGTCATGACCTCGCGCATGTGTGTGTGTGTGTGTGTGTGCATCCTTTCGCGGGTTGAGAACCGGATGCATCCTGGTGCAGTGAAGACAATCGTACAGCACATTCGCGGGTGTTACCAATTAACGATGGTGCAAATAAACACTCAGCCGCCGTCACGTCATCGAACGGTGCTGCGCGAGAATGAACCCGGCACGGTCGTGTCCTTCCTATCAAGTGGCGATGTTGATGCGACCGGCTAATGTTCTTTATGTGGCCGAGTTAATTACCACCGGTCGATTGCCGCCGACTGGTCGATGCTGGATTCTTTACGAGAATTCGAAGGACGTCGCTACATTTTTCTTATTATAATGTCCTATTTTGGTTATATTGTTTAACAAATCATTTCATTGATGATGTAGACGTGTTTGCTCTATTACGGTATTACGGTAATTTACGTTATATTTAAATTATCATCAAAAAAAGGGTCTTTCTACCTTTTGTATTTCTTTCTCTGGAAATCGAATATGAAGTGCACTCAGTAAAGCACTTTGTTTTGATTTGCATAGTTTACTACAGTGGAAACTGCCCGACCCGATTTTTGCCGTGCGGACCCACATTTCACTTACCCTTAGCACCAATAAAAACGGAGTTGCAAACCACAAACCACGGAAAATTCAACACACACCCCACGTACAAAATCACAACCTTTTTCCTTCTTCAACCATCGTCGTAGGTCGCACACGTACGTGTCATAAAATTATAACTAAACTAATTTAAATTATGTTTATTACTTCTCTCCAAGGAGCCGGTTTCAGTCCGGGCGTCTGTCTCGCTGCGGTTTTGCTCTAGATGGAGCAAGTTTTCTGAATATCTGTGCACAAATAATCGTCCTTCTCGTCCGACTCGGGGTATTGAATGGGAAAGAGTTTCCCTAACGTAACGCGACATTCTCGTGCGATATTCCTTCGGTCTTGCATGTTCCTGCAGCATTAAACGTTTTGCACATACCGTCTGGTGGCGGTGGTGTAAGCGCCCAATGTCTATGCTCGATTTAATTTCCAACACCGAAGCGTAGATATGAATGCTCGTATTTTCTGAAAGCTTTAATCTGCGAAAAGCTACCGTTCCCGATTCCCATCTCGAGGAGCAAACTTTTACCCCTAGTGCTTAAACTTTATCCACGGCCAGCACCCGGGTGCATCCGGCAACCGGAGCGAAAAATGTAAGGTAATGGTAATGCAATAGCACCTTTTTTATTGCTACCATCCGTTAGTAGTTTCTTTTTTCTCCATTTTGTCCCAGTGTCACGATTTCCTAATGCCATACATCTTCCGCACACGGAGGTGTTACTGAGTTTCGGATCTTTGGTGCCACCGTTTGATTTGCTATTGCACCTTGCACACGAATGTCGAACGTATCCGTACGTTGGTGTATTATTCTTCGATTGGCTCCGATGTTCCTTCGCGGGACAGGGTTTGGTTGGAAGATACGGCAAAGCCAATACGGAACGTGACACGTGCTGCATTAATCCAATTTTGTGTGGTGATGTTCCAGGTTCCAGCAGTATTTGGCGCTCCAGGTCATGATCCAATGATTCCTCAGAAGACTTTAAGGCTTTGAAAGATGTACATTGGGATGTGACTTGGTGAAGGGATTAGTCCAAACCTGGTGTGATGGTCGAGATCAATTCAGGATGGGATTTTAAAAAGATTAGTTTGAAGTCTCTGTAGTATAGTATTTGTTAAACAATAGTTTTACATAACGATATTATGATCTTCCACTATTGATCAAAATTTTTCACATCTCGTGTGTTTTGTCGCTGGAACGATACTGATTCTATATTTCTTTGTTAATGGAATAAAGGAACAGACAGAATAATGGGCAATCATATGCATCTCCACGCCATCCAGTAGTAAGAGGAGCGTCCTTTCCAATATTAAAAGTGCAAGGGCAGGGATGCTCAACATGTTGGATCTTGAAGTTGTATTTGTATCGTAAGTATCTTATCGGATTGTAGTATTGTTTTAATTTGAAATTTTGAATATTCAAGTAAGAGTTGTGAAAATCTAATATATTTCTATTAATTCAAGGATTACCGAGTATACAACATCAAAATACTAAGAATAATTGATGAGAAACTTTGAAATTCTGAGGAAATTGATATAAAAAGAGTTTCGGTGGCTAAGATGTTTAATGTTACAAATGAAATAGCCAAGTCTTCCATCACGAGTTGCTCTTCCCTGCAGTATGGATACATGATCCTGATTTCTTTTCGATTGAGTTTTCTGATTGGATGACACTGAGTTTAATGACGAGGAATATATTCGCAGGGAAGAGAGTTTGAACTTCTGACTTGAAAAAATCTTAAAAGTCCTTTGTGAAGACGTGTTATGAGAAGACTTTTTAAAACACACCTTCGAAAAAAAAGGCAACTTACAAAACTGTTACCTATCAAAACGCAATACAGTAAAGTGGCAAAGTAGACGTCTTTTCGCAAGACGAACGACGAAATGGAGATGTTTTGAGCCATTTGCCTCGTAGGGGGTTGTGTTTTGCTATACAACCTACCCCAATGCAGAACCTTTGTGTGATGGATGTGCAAGTATGTGGAGACTGGTTTCTTCGAATTCTAAATCCTTCCTCCGCAATGCATTAGCGAGTGCGCCGTTCCATTGTTGGGAGGAAATTGTCTGGAATGAATACCGTCTCCGATGCAGCGGGACGTGTCTCGTGTTTGCCGACCTAATGCCATCCGCTCGAACGTCTTAGGTTCTCTTTTTTTGCTGCCGATGCTGGACAGTACAGTACGATGAAGTACAAAGCAGCACCAGATTGGAATTGTGACCGATGAAAGAATGTTGATAAGAAGATGTACAAGCAAACCAGCCAGCAAGACGTCCTACCCTTAAAAGTTCCACTGAAGCAATGTGGAAAACGAGTGCAACGCGCTACTTTAAATTCTGCTCCCATGACACTGTCTCGTTGAAAGTTTTGTCGATGTTGCAGAAGAAGAAGTCGAAGAGGAGACCCCATACAAACCAAGCCATTATTTTTCTAATAGATAGAGTGTGTGAGTGAGAACATTGAGTAAGGTTGGCGGCTCACAGAAGGGAAGGAAAATGAAGCAAAACTTTACCGAAACCCATATCGCCAACGCGCACCAACTTGCCAGACCGATCCATTTTAGCCGAATGTTCGCTTTTGCAGCTTATTTTTTTTGTGTGGTGTTTGGTTTTCTTGCAAAAGTGCAATGAATTTGGTTTCCTTCCTTTGCTGCGGAATTGCATACCTTCTTCAGCAATGTTAGGCTGAGTGGATCGCTGGTCGGGAAAAAGGTTAGGTGCAGTGGGCGTTCAGCAAACAGCAGAACGTTCGATTGCAGTTGGAGTACGAATAAAAGGCCAATTGACTATTGGCAACTGTTGTGATTCGTATTCGGGCAAATGCAGATTTATGAAAGTAGTTTAATTGTTTACCATAAAGCGTTGTTGGGGGATGCTTCTTAACGTTTGAAAGAAAAAAGGCACAAAAAATATGTCTATGTTTACTTACTTCTGGATTAAGTTGGATTCTGATGTGAGTTGGTCGTTACACGCCTGGAAGTATGCAATGCTGTACTTAATACCGCTTTATGTCTCATGGTGTTATTTTATCATTACTTTTAATCAAACTAATCTAGAAATTATCCTTTTTAAGTCTGAATGTATTAAAAAACTGTTTTTCAGGGTAAATTGCCTACATTTAGGCGTGCGTTGGCTTTCGTCTTCACCGATCCGATCTCATCGAAGAATGTTTTATAAATTCTTCAAAATTAAATTACAATCTTCCACACACCTGACAAAATGTAGTTGAATAATTGAAGTCTGTACATGCCATTGCTGTCTGTCTGGCGCGGCCAACATCTCGCATCGTCCTTACGCTCCAGACCATTCACAAGAGATAAGCATTCTCGTGCCGCTCCAGAATACATCATCTTCCTTGCTTCCCCAGCTCTGGCATCTGGGATACATTCGATTCGTCTCTGGTGGACGAATCCATCTCGAGCTCGGGAGAACAGAAAGAAGTGAAACGAAATTTATGCTACTCGGAAACGGAAATAGCGCCAGCACGACGCAGATGACGATGAACCGGTGTGCTCGGGTGTTTTTTTTTCTGTTCGCGCGAAGAGTATGGCAGACGGTGGGATGGCAAACTCTCCCGTCTGCACACAAACTTCTCGAAGTCGTTTGGACGGAAAATGAGCTACCGCGCAGGGTACTCGCGAACGAAACAGGACCGTATCGGGAAGACGCTGCAAAACTAGGTACTGGAACGAATGCTAACGACCTCCTGGTCGACAGTAGGGCTGTCGGTGAAGAGGTTAAGGTTAAGCGCAACGGAAAATTGCGCCAGACGACTCAAGGAAAAGGAACCGACCCAGGAACCAAGGAACGTCCGCGTGGATATCCAGACAACGTGCCACCTTCCTGCATCCACCTGTTTTCAAACAAAGAACATTTCTCACCACTTCCACGGTGCATCCACGGTGCGCTGGCGTGGAATCGAAGGGAAACCTAATGGAAAATTGCAGCAAAACCCTTTCTTTTTTTTTTTCATCCGTCCCGGAAAAACTGATGAAAAACGATTCTGCAGAAACAACTCGTACAACGGGAGATGGTGCGACTGGTTAATTTGGTGCCTGGCAGTGGAGACTGCTGGCAGTGCAGCATGGCGGTGCAGCAGTCTGGCTGGGTTGATTTTAGCAACGCTTCTGGTTCTCTTTTTTTTCCTATCGTTTTGACACTTCCTTCCGGCAAATGCTGTTTCGGTGGGTGGATTCTTCACGTCCACCGCTCGCTGGTATGGCTAGGTCGGGCTGGCAAGCCTTGCTTGCTTGCTTGCTTGCTTTCTTCCTTCCGGACGGATATTTATTGCCGTCTGGCAGTTTCGAGCAGCAGCAGCAGTATGGGGATTGCATTATTGGGCTACGGGTTGAACCACCCCGGTGGGACTGCTGCTGGTGTGCCGCGACCTATCCCAACAGACCGATGCTAAAGGTAGGTCCCCATAGATAGGGCTTCCTTCCGATCGATATCGGGCAGTGGAGTTTCTTTGTTTCTATCACCCTGAAGGTGTAATTCTACGGGTGTTGTCATGGCAGTCCTGCCCTAGAAGTTCCTAAGGTGTGGCCTCTGGTTGCCGTGCGGTGATGGGTTTGAGTGACAAGGACCCAACTGGCCAGCAGGATGAAATGCAATCGTTCCATTGTCGTCACCATTAGCAACACCATTTCATCCGCCGGGTGGGTCCACTGTCTAGGTGAGAGAGAGTGGGGTGTGCTAACGGGTTGACGCACAACAACAGAGTCATTGTCCGGGCGAGTAAGTCTCGCCGTCAAATCGGTCGGTCAATCCAATGGTGTGACAGTGTTTTACGGTCGAAATCCCATTTTTTTGTTATTGTTGCTCCCTTCATATCAACAACACCGATCTGATGAATTGCTTACTCGGTCCTTCAAGCTTTTGCACATAAAAGGATACCATGTCTGGTGCTACAAATTACCAGCTGGCCACTGACCCGTCTGTGAATCGAGACGCGGGAATCTCGTACAATTTTATGCGCCTTTGAGAAGGAACTTTATTCGCACTCGAGATCGGGATCGTGGGTAGTTAATGCGTGGTGTTAAGAGCAACTAGCAAACAAAGGAATCAAATGAACCCTTTCCAGGGTAACGTGTTTATTAATTCTTAAGCGTTAAGGATTTTATAAGTAAATAATAATATTTTTCAAACACTTCATTACTGAAACAGAGATTCTTACGATGAAAGGAATGGAAAATGCTGTCACTGTAGTGCACCGTTTTGTGCGTGTGTGTATAAATAGACTTAGCGCAAGCCACACCGTGTTGGAAAACCAATCATATCCACCCGGAAGACACACACTCAACGACGCTCCCACTCGAAGATGTCTCTCGGTGGTCTCGGTGGTGGCAGACCGAGTGGGTTAAAGGTGCCTTTCTGGCTTAAGAAACCGCACGGTCGTAAATATTGGCATCGTAGCCAAGATACATATTTACACTTGAGATTCCTGTCTAATGGGAAACGCATTACACCGCTAGCCTCCCTGGCAGTGCGGTTCAGCGGACACACATATGTGCATGTGTAATTTGTGCTTAAAAGTGGTAGGAAATGGAGGGAAGCTAGCTTTCCATACGAATACTTCGTTGATCGTTTATTTATTCTCTGCGTTTGGACATACGTTGGACTTTTTGAAAGCGGTTGACTGATCATATTCTACGGCAACGACAGAGTTAAGCAATTCAAATAGTAAAACGAAGTATACAGTATGGAAGGTATTTGCAGCGGCGATGAGATCTAAGAGGAGTGTCCATGTTAAACAAAACGATAGATCAAAGTATTTTTATTAAAAATGTTTCAATTTTCGCCTTAGTTCATGCCGAGGCTTGGTTGCTTTTTAGTAGATTGGAAGTGCGAAATTGGGGCATTTCGTTCTATACACGGGAAAGCCACAAAGGTGCCAATATGCTAAAAAATGCTTGAAAAAATAATCATTGCATACTTGAAGGCGCAGTGATACCGAGTTTGAAATCTTTTGCAATGTTGGCGGGCAAGCTAAGCTAGGTGGAATATTAAATTAAATTGCATACTTTTATGCACAAACATCTTATTACAGTACTTTCTGCAACACATTTCCCTACAGGGCTTTACATAAAAAATAAATAAAATGAACGATTTTTTAGATTAATCTTGAAATCGCAATTCAACTCGGCTCGAGTTTCCAGCCCTCCTAATGATGCGTTTTTGTTTTCCATTATGTCATTACAGATTGATGCAGCGAGAACAAGCAGGGACAAGCAGCCAAAAAGACCGCAGCAAATATTAACAGGTAAATCATGTAACAAGTAGTAATAGCTCGCATTATTTCCGAGAGAAACAAATGTAGAATAATGGTTCCTGGAACACGGCAACACTGCGACATATTTGTATGAAAGAGCAGCAGAGTGGGAGCTTATGGTAGCTCCAGCCATTCAACGCCGAGCACACTTGGTATATGCTGTGTGCCTTTATCGTTCCGTATCGACATGAAGCGGAGGAAGTAAAAATTCAACGGAATACGATCCTGTCGTAGCTATGCTTCATTTGTTCCATGATTGTTATATTTTGCAATTTAAAAGCTAAAAAAACAAAGCTAAACATGAATAACATATAACATGCTTCCAGTATAACAAAACATTTTGTTCGAAGCAAAGGATCTTAAAGTTTTCCTGTCCTGGCAAGGAATTTACAACTCACACAAGTTGTTGCAGAGTGGCTTCGTCGTTTGAGTTGCTGTTTGTTG
>STHB01013684.1:0-13231 GCA_018908115.1 Anopheles rivulorum | reverse complement strand
ACGAGCTTTTGCGTTTCGTTTGGAGTGGTTTGGGCTGCACGTTGGCCTTGTTTTTGGAGGTTTCCTTTTGTCATTGCTTTTCTTCGCTTTTCTTGCGAAAAGCGAAAAGTTTCGATTCGTGTAGCTTTGCGGTTGGCCCGTGGCGGTAAGATGACTTGGCGCAAATAGGTACCCGACGGATGGAACTGCAACACCCGGTACAAGGTGCCGATGGTTTGCAGAATTCTATTTCCTTGCTGGTGTGAACTTTTCCCGAACACAATTACACCCCATCAGCAAACTTGTACCCTTGCCGCAGGGTAATATATTTTTTCCTTTCCCCATAAAGGTTCAAAGAACGTATTTGAGTTTCGTCCATAATAGAAACGAATTGCTAACGGAGTAAAGAACTAAAGAAAAAAAGAAAAGGAGAATAGCTCTTCAGTTCAATTGTAAAGAGGTGCAGTTTTACACCCCCTTTTTTTTGTAGCAAGAAGTCAAAAAACTAGCACAAAAGAGTATGATGAGTTGTCTTTGCTTTCCCAGCCATTGGCACCGCACTGTGAGGACGCGTATTTATGATCTCCTAATTCGGTAGTGATTTTATAGCTGATTTATTCATGACCCACCTTCCACCAAATTTTCCAACCCCATCGCAGCCCCATTATCAGGCAGCCCCCTTTGGCAGAAGTAAAAGTGCACTTTTGTCCACGGAGAAATCGCAAACAAATAAAGCAAGGAAAACTCCATCGCCAGTATTTTTTGGTTCCATTGCCGTTTTGCCATCATAAAATATACACCATAAAGCGTCTCGATAAAATAAATCTCCATTTGATGATTTGCTAGAATTTATGTGCGCTTGGGTTGGTTTTGAGCTGTGCAGCAAATTTGTTCACCAATGGATGTAAAATTTTTCAATCGTTCTAACCCGTTTTGTGTCATGTTTTTGGTTTTTTTGGTGCTGGTGGGAAATGATATAATTTAATGCCACTCGAACACGCATTTGCTGTTCAGCTTTTGGTTTGGTGTTGCGCGGTTCGTGAAGAGCCGCTGACCTTACGGTGCATAATTTTTAATCACAAAGACAAACAAAAGGATTCGATTAGCATAAACATCGTTAGTTAGAACTGCTGGAGCAGGAATACCGAAACGCAAATCAATAAACACGAATATCAATCAAAAAGCGAGGGAGAAAGTTTGTTGCTTTCGATGGAAACACAAAATGTTTGGCGAGTGACAAATTATCGCAAAACATAAAGCTCCGTTCGCAATTGCGACGCGAAAGCTTTTGCTTGGAAGTAAATCGATTTGGACACGCAATCAGAAGGACTATTTGAAGCCATTTTTAGGCCGAGAGAGAATGAAATTGCAATAAATTGCCCATTTGAAGGATTTGATCGTTGAACTATTTTAAGAAAATTAGCATTGCGAATGTCAAAACTAAAGCTGTTAACTAGAAGCAAAACGTTGTTTTGAATTGATTGATTGTTTTTCTGTGTTTATAAAATCTATTTTGGATTAATAAAGGCTTTTTAACGTAAGAGTGTTATACAAATTTATCTACCAATGCGAACCAATCTCAATGCGGTAGCAAAAGGTTTGAAAAACGTTACCCACTTTCTTGAAATTGGAGGGAACACATTCTATTTAATTAATCGAATCAGATTTAGTTTCACTTTTTCCTAGAATGACACTTTTGATGGGAAATGTACAACACGTGCCATATTTTTAAGGCAATACTTTGAAATCAATTTTAGCGTAAAAATGGTTCGTATACTAAGAATTTCATGAATTAAATGATATTCCTTGTATTAAGGCAGGTTTTCTTCGTTATTTTCAAAGCGATGAAATATTAATGCAATATTGATTAAAATTATGACAATATGGCGCTGAGCCGTCATAATTAAAAATAAATAAAATTGATTATAATTATTTGTTACTCGCAACAAACTCGACTGCTATTTGTTGATCATTCCATACATAACGCTGTGACTTTATAACATTGCTGAGAATAAATACCAAAACTATAATAAAATCAAAAAAAGGAACATGTTGCTAACAGCAGATAAGGGTCAGGTTCATTTAGTTCAGCTGCTACATACCCTACTTGACTCGGGAACAAGTGATATCCATTAAGCACTAATGCTGCTTTGCAATGCGTATTGCCTATTTATAGGCGCATATACAGCGGTAAAGTATCTTGCAACCATTACGCAGCTATAAGCGTACCAGTAAGAAAATTGATGTAAAACTACAACACACCGTAACGATTGATTCGATCCATCGATATTGTTTTTACGTGACGAGATTTTCATCTCCACCAAATTTGTCATTCAACATTTCGCGCACTCTAGAGGTACACAACCCAACCACACAACCTTTCGTGCGATGGAACCGATGAACTGGCGCTCCTGGCCACACTTACCTGTAACGACTATTGCCGCCGTGAAATGTCACCACAGCGTATCACGTTACACAAAGCGGAAGGAGTTTTGTAGCAAACAAAAGCTGCGCAACCCGGTTAAGCGTGAAGACAAGCCGTACAAACGGCAAGCCGCCCGATACCGAGTGTGTACCCTTGAGGGGTTCGCGTCGCGGTAGAAAATATTGAAAATTCATGTACTAAACAACTTTACCGCACGGTTTATTGTCGTCACTTTCGAATGCAATAAAGCGGGGACGGCACTGGGCTCGGGCAGGCACAGGCACTGGGCGATCGGTGGTGTGTGTGTGTTAGCATAATAATAACAATGATAATAAAATAACACCAACGTGCCCCATTCGGACGATGTGAGACCGAGGGCCGCAGGTATTTGGAATCGGGCAGGAAGGCAAGTTGAAAAGGTACGGAAAATAATAGTAATAATACTAAAAAGTATGTACACTCACGTACGGCTCTTGTGCGGGTAAACGATTGCGCCACGCACAAGAACCACAAGAACATTCTTCCCCGGGATGGTGGTTTCAATTTTTATAGGTTATGTTTAAGCTCCATTTCCTTTTCTCGATCTCGATTCGGGTGCTGGGAGTTTTTCGGTATGATGCGTTTATATTTCCTTTTTTTTTCCCCTCTTGTTAGTCGTTCCTCACACGATCAACCTCTTCTTCCGCTTCCATTATTTTTTGTGTTCCCAAAGTGATAAAATTGCACCGTTGGGGTTGTTTTTCTTTTCTCTTTCTCTGTTTCTTTACAGTTTCACTCTTGTGTTTTTGTGTTTTAAGCACTTGTTTTGCTACTTCACCTTATTTTTATTTTTCTTCCGGATCGATACCAGAGCTGACGTTTCGTTTGGCACAGCAGTAGCACCGAGAAACAAGCCGAGCGATAAAGCCTGCCGACCCCCGGCACAAAATCCATCCCATCCTGGATCCTAGAGGGGGTGGGGCAGCCGGCTTTTTGTTTTACGGTAGGTGAAACATTAATGGCTCATTTGCAATGACTTTATCATTATGGTACGGGAAGTCGATTTAAACTTCGAGCGCACCGGGTAAAAAGTTATTTGTTTCGGTCGCGCGGCTGTCGCGGAGTCGCGACAAAATTGGCAAACAAAAAGTGAACAAAACAGCGTTGTTTAGATGCTCTTTGTGTAGATCCGTGTCGTAGCAAAAAAAAAAAAGTTTGGCCCCTAAACTTCATTACTGGTGGGCGAACGTTTGTTGCGTCGTGTTCCAAAATTTAAATCCACGATTTACTTGTTGCGCCATAAGTTAATCATCTCGCACTTGCTCGGCTTAACAACGGCGACAACGACGATGGATGATGAAGCATTAAATTCTTCTACTCGTCAGTAGAGCCGCAGCCACCATCCATTGTCAACCACGAACGAATCAAACGTTTGCCTGGGAGTCAAATAATGACAAATGATTCAACTTGCCCCTTTATTCTTGCACAACTACAAGGCCCAAAACGGACCTTCTGTGTCACTACTCACGATCAAACAGCACACTATGACACCCGAATAGCACTCAAAGGCACAACCCCATTGCATTACGTCAGCGATGGCGCATCTCGGTTCAATTTTCGAGCGTGGAAAAAAGGGCGAGGTGAGCGTATAATGTGTTTATTGCATCATAAAAATAAATTGGTAATTGCTGGGCGACAAAAAGCAAAAACACAACCAAAACCAAAAAAAAAGACCTGTTTCGAAGAGGAAATTTTATGAGATACGCGACGCGAACGCATTGTCTTGGATATTGTTTGCTGGTGGAACGAGCGTGAGTGTGCCGTTTTTTGCTTGGCTGCTCTTACGATCTGTTATTGTTAGCTACGGCTGATGTTGCAGCTAACGCTAACGAGCATGGAAAGGATATACTGTTCGCCCCCACAATGCTTCTGCGTGTGGGAGGGGGGGAAGGGGGGGGGGTGCATGTTGTTTGTTAGCCCCCCCCTCCCCCTCCCCCATCGATTGTTTGGTGCTCTGATTTTGGGTTGAGCTTGTCGCCGTAATCGATGGAAACAAATTTCCCCGAACACTTTTCCACCTTGCCTGTGTGCCACCAGCCAGCGCCATTCGACAATTCTCAATCATTTCCGCGCACGCACTCTCGCAAGAGTTATGCTTGGTAAAACATTTTATTGTTTTACTACCTTGCTCACACACACACACAGAGACGGACCAGCACAATCCAACTAACTCCTTGGAATCTTCGCTCCTTTTTTATGGATTAAGCGAAACATACCAACATTGCAAGGATGGAGGACTAGGGAGGGGAGAGGGGATTGGGAAGGTGGAAAGCAGGAGGAGGGCCAGTAAAAAATGAAATCGAAAGTTGCTTATGATTCATGATGGCCCCGTACCAAAGCGCCCTGGTACGCCGTACGCAGAAAATGGACGATTTTAAGAGACGGTTCCGTGAGGCAGTGGCTAAGGGAAGGGTGCTAGGTGGTAGGTATGATGGGATTGAAGGCAACAAACATGAAGAAGAAGAAAAAGAAGAAGTACATAACAAACTCAACAAATACAAAAGTGAAAGGAAAAAAAAACACAACGCCAAGATCCGAATGTTTCGCATGTTTGGCTTTGTTTTCGGGGCGTGATTTATCCCGCTTAGCCTTAACTTCCTTTCTCTCTCTCGTTTTTTCTTTTTCTTTCGCGGTAGCATTTTTGAGGTGAAATCAAAGCTGAATCATTGACGCTTCCGAAAGCCAGTTTTAGCCAGTTTTATTTATTTATTCTTTTTCTTCGTTCTTTCCTACCCGCCCTACTACCAGGGCAGGCCGGATGAGCCGGGTGGCAAACGCCTAGCTATTAAACGATTTCGGATAGCGAGCAAGAATTTATTGCCCCGGGTACAGTGGGTTAAGGATTCCGAAAGATATCCTTGCTGGCCTCCCGGTCGGAACGGGCGGGGAGGGGGGGGGCTTTATTTCTTTGTTGCTTGCCATCCACGCAGTACGGTTCGTGGGGGCAGTTGCGAAAGGAATTTAGAGAAGTTTTTCCAACCGAATGGACACCGTCAACGGTGGGATGGTGGCGGGTGGCATCGGTGCGTTCGTTCCTTGGAACAAACCCTGGTAAAAGGTCCTTCCTGCTCGGGTTGATAATGGTATAACGCGTTTATTGTTTGGTGAGCAAATCACAGTGATAAACTCGCGCTTCGTTCGTTTCATCTGATTTCGTACAAAAAAAAAAAAAGGGATAAGTTTGGATCATACGCGGAAGGTTAAAATTTTACCAGCCAGGATAAATGAAGTCGAAAGTTGTGTTCATCCACTGGCGGGAACATGATAAAAGGTGTTGTTAATTCAATTTACTAACTAAAAACCAGTTGAAAAATGGGTGCTTGTCGTTCATTTAACGTTCAAAATCAGTTGTAATGTACGTTCTCATTCAATGCCTTACACACAAACCACAAGCCATTGATGACTGTTTGTGTGTTGTTTGTAGCTAAGCTAGAGCAATAACAAAGCAAAAAAGGGAAAACAAATTTTACAAACCACAATCTCCCCCACCGAAAATACACATTCTCACCAACGTCGATGCTAAATCGTGCAACAAAAATTGTGTCCACAGTGAAATGGTCTGTGAAAAATATTATTTACCCACCGCAACCACTTTCGGGTGGTGTTTGATTTTCGCGTGTAACTTTGCAGCTTCCGCGTATCAAAACGATGCGTGCTGCATCGAATGTCGACAGTGTGCGTGAAAAATGCCAAACGTGAACGCGAAACAACAAAAGTACTTTCGCCGAATAAATAAACCCATTGCTTCCGACGCAAAAAAGAATATGCATCCTGCTCAGCTTGTTGTAGCGTGTGCTAAAGCCCATTTTTTCGCATGTATCTTTCGACCGCTTCTTGACGGGGTTGTTTTATTTAAGCACAACACAAACCGTTTCGATCATCAACCGGCTGCGTTGTGCGTAAAACTCCGTTTCCGATTTATGCCACCCGCGAACGAAGCGGTTTGTGGAAACATTTGGAAACAATACGATTTTGCGTAACTGGATGCTGGGGTTTTACCGCTAATACCACCGAACGGGGTGGGTGCGTCGTCCGACGAATGCCAAACCAAGCGGGTTTGTCGAAACACGCTCATCGATGTCAATCTGTGGCTTTTTTTGTTGCACAGCGCATTATTCTATTAAGCATCGGAAATCGTGGTAGCATGGTAGCCCAGCGTGGCCGAATAGTTGGGCGACCGTGTTTTGTTTGTGATGCAATTGTGAATGTCGTTTTGCACGAACGCTGTGTTGGTTGGCTGTGATGGGGTAAATTGTTCTTTTACAACACGGCACAATCAATTGACTGGTGCTGCAGTCAACTGCTGCAAGAGTTATTCAATAAAGCACCATGCGTCTCCATCCATTGAGGCGAACCGATGCATTGACCAAGGCTACATTTCTCGACGATCAAACAAAGCTTTATCGCATGCAAAATGCCAATAAAAAAAAAACGGGGAGCCCGTCCCAATCAGTACGTCCCATCCCACCAGCCGTTCGCCGATGAAACACACGATAATGATCAATGTGATCGGCGTCAACTAACCACACACCCACACACACACACAGGGTGTTAAGTACTGTTGGGCAAAGGGCAAAGGGTACTCCCATCCCTCGGCTTCCTCCATCCCCCACCACCCTCCTGTTCATCCGGGAAGTTTACACCCCGGGGCAGGGGATTTAAAGCTTATTTATTGAATTATAAAATATATGATGCACGCGCGTTTGCATTCGCAAGCGATGCAGGCAATCGACGCCCTCTCCCCGCCACCGGGCGGTGCTGATGTTTGTTTATGGTGTTTTATTACCCTGGTTCCCGATAAAGCGAACACGGATGTGGATGTGGGAGAGATTTGTTTGCTTTATCAGATTGCAAGCTGTGATTGAAATTATTTACTCGTGTTCGCAGCGACAGCACACGCGAAAAAAAAGAGCTTATCGCGTCGGCCTACGGGGACCGTACCAGAAGGCATTCATTCCCATCATAATTTTTTGAAGGTGAACGAACGATTTTTCACGACGATAATGCGGTGCCGCGTGTGTTTATGTGGTACCGTGGTGCCTTGCCTTGCGTGACGTGGTGGAACGGAAGAATTGGTGGAAAGGTTTTGGATTTTGGGGCTTGGTTGGTACTTAAAATTCAAACTCGGATTAAACTGCATTATTTGCTGTTCCGCGTACTGCGCACTGCGATGGTAATAATATGAGTTATTGGGATGTAAATGAGACAAACACTCCTAAATGTATGCAATTTGCAGCACAAAATTATATCTTACCGTGAATGAAATGTAACTTCACCTTTATGTGTGATTTAATTTTACATAATTAAATCTAATTTTTGTGAAGTAATACAATATTAATCAGCATTTTCATGTGGTTCAACCATGATATTCGAAAATGTTCAACCCTAACCATCAAACGTTCACTTTCTCCTCTTCGAAAATGTGCATGAACATTGCATGAACATTGCATGAACAGCAGTAAATGAACAAACCCTTCCCTTCATTCTCACGCACGGACGAAATGTTTTGCGCGCGATGAACCAAAACAAATGAACGACAGAAAACGCTTCACGAACGACATGCGCATAGAAGGACATATCCGAAGATTATACCGGTGTGTGGCATGGGAAAAAATGAACTCACTCCCTATAATGAAGCGTTTCACTCTCATCCGTTTGCCGTAAAGTGCTTATAGCGAAAGAAAAAAAAAACAAACACGTTCGTCTCACGCATTGCTTTCGCATCGCAGTAGGAGTGTTGTGTTCGTGCATTCGGCTCCGGTTCGGCTCGTGTTCGGGAAAATCCATCACACCGCAGCACGGACGGGCAAGGGACACGAGCAAACGAGTTGTTTTTCCTCCACGCCAGCTGTCAGTTGACGTCGAAACATTCGCCGATACGGTCCCGCCGGTCGGATTCTGTTCGCAAAAAGGCAAAACCTTTTGACAGCTGGTTGTGCCGTCCGCTTGGACACGGGCCAGTTAGGAAACCCAGCGCAGGCCAGTATCAGCTCCCACCAACAGTAACCACCTGAAGCAGAAAGTTCGATTTTCTCCGTACTCGGTAACGAACTGCGTTTCGGTTCCGGTAAGCAGTGAGCACCAGAATCTAATAAAATGGTCCCGAAGCGCTCGAACGGGGTTTAGCTAGAAACACACCCACGAACTAGGCAGTAGTTGTGGCAAATTGTGACGTGGCTATGGGCGTACGGTGGGCCATACAGGAATAATAAGGATTAAGTGATTAAAGCGAAGTGTTGCTCGTGTGGGTTTGGGAAAGGCAGCAAGTGTCGCACACGAATTTGCACAAACAAACCCAACTTTCGTGCGAATGGCTCAATAGCGCATAATGTAGCGCGGTTCACATACAACCAGGCGTACACCACACGCATCGCGCAAGCAAAAAAAAAGAAACAGATCCCGTCTTCTTTTCCGGTGAGAAGGAAAAGTAACGCAACGGTGGAAATTCGAGTGTTTGAGCATTGGTGAAATTGCTTCGTTTACCTATCGCTATCGTATCGCTGATGTGCTCATGTGGTTATACCTTTATGCGGAGGGTGTGTGTGTGTATGCATGTATGTGTTTGGTAAGGCATTTCATATGCGCGAGTGCTTACCCAGCAGTTCATAATTCATCAGTGTAACGCTTACGGAACTGCTGAAGCTAGTCGAGGGGGGCGGGGGTGGGGGTAGGGGGTTTAGGGAAAGAAAAACGCGGCGCAAACCGCCACCGAACCCGCTTTGGCAGGCGCACCAAAGTTGTGTACGTGTACGTGTGCGTTGATTTATGGTATGAACGTGTCCTGCGGTCGTTGCATAAACCGGGTGTTGACGAATTGCGTGGGAATCGCTGGAATGGTAGGTGAATGAATAAGTGCAAACCATTTTCCACGCGCACGTGTAAAATCTGTCAACACCCGGCACCGTCTCGCCCATCCTCATGCTCATGTAAAGCAATTTGCAAATAAATCAGTTCACCGTCTTGTGCTTAAGCTCTTGGCACAGCTTTTCTTCGCGAACGGTTGGGCGGATGGTGTTGCGATAAATTTCCACCACCGAAACCCACCGAGTGTGTGTGTATGAAACATGCATCGGTTCGCAACAGGAACCGCACCGTACGGCATGGTCCCATGTGTGTGTGTGTGTGTGTTGTCGCTGTTCTCGTTCGCAATAACAACATTGTGTCGTGCCGCAATGAACAAAAAGAGAGAAAAACAACAAAACCCAGCAAGGAATGGAAATCGTTCAACCGGGTAAAGTGAAAGCAAATAAACTGCAGAAAACCATTAAGCACTGTTTTTAAAAATGGTACCGCGGATTGAAATACAAAGCGAGAGTGCTTGCCATGCCCAATGTAATGATCATAATAACCTGCCACACGGACCATTTGGGCGGCAATGTTTGAAGTGAAAAGTGGAGCTAAATTAAAAGAAAACACCAGACCACCACCCACCCGCGGTTCCATTGCCGGGCAGACCGGGCGCACTGTCTCGGTCTCGGACGTGTAATCCGTGTAGCGCGTACCGTGTAGCGACCGTGTCCTGCGAAATGGTGAAAGTAAAAGCACTGGGAGGGAAAAAAAAACACGGAAAAGCAACACCAAAAGATGGAAAACTGTAATGCGGTGGAGTGTAAAATTTGATTGCAACCTGGAACCCGGACGGGCGTACGGTAGAAACGGTTGCTGCTGTTGCTTTAAGCTCTGCTCGAAGTACAACGAAACATGGGCGCACACGCACACAGAGATTTAACCACCCCCACACGAAAGACGGGGTAGAGATTTTCCGGCGTACAAATTGTTGCACGCTTCTGCTTCTATTTGTGTGTGTGTGTTTGTGGCTTTGTGCGTATGTGTTTGTGGGTGGATGTGTGTCTGTGTGACCGACGGAGCAAACCGAGATCGTTAGCATAAACAAAATGCCACCGTTTAGTGCGTGTGGGGTGCGCCTACGCGTGGCCATTGTGGCTGAAATCTTCGCTCACAAAAGGAAAACCGATAGCGCAGCCCAACCAACCGACCATGGCCCTTCTCTTTCTTCTCCTTTCTCCTTTCTCCGCCTGCACCCGCTCAACACTTTTAATCAGGGAAAGGTGGAACCGGCCAAAGGGATTCCAAACCCTTGTTTCTTGGGTGGGGGGCGGGGAGGGGCGGAGGGGAAGAAAAAAAAAACACATCCATTCGTTAGTTAGGAACGAAAAATCCTGCTGGGTGTTTGTGTTTCGGTTCGGTCCGTTGCGTTTTGTTTTAGTTGGAAGTTTTCTTTACCCCCCTTCCCTCTCCCCTCCCCCAGTAGCTTCCTTTCCCGGGCATCCTTTTGTCCCCCCTTTTTTTGCCATCCTCCCCAATGGCATTCTCCCGCTTTGCCTTCACGTCTATAGTGTACTTATAAATTGTGCGTAGAAAGCCCGTTTACTTTGGCGTTCAATACACCGAAGGAAACCGTTCGACGACGACGACGACAACGACGAGGAAAACCTTTCAACGATCAGCCCCTTCAGGAAAGGGGCAAATGATTGGAGGTGATTGTTTTCCTTCTTATCGCATCGCTGGAGATCGGTTCGGAGCAGAGCTGAGCTGAGCAGGGAGCGATAAAAAAAACAAGCGACCAAAAGTCACCGTCATCGGGTTGATATCAACTGGGAAAGCGAAAGGTTAGTACCAAAGCGGAGGGTTTACCAGGGAGGGTGAGTTTTTCGTGTGTTTTTTTTTTCTTCTTCCCCCGAATCCGTAACGGAATGATTTAGCAGGACCGAAATGGTCAAATATTAATGGTTAGATTTGTCGGGTTTTCGGATCCCGGAAGGCGCGAAAGCAATGATTTGCTTTTATTTTCACACACTTTTTTCGGGTGATTTAAAACATCTTTGCGAGTGAGTTTTATTTTTGTGATTGGAATTATTTTTGCTCTTGTGCTGATTGTTCCAGTAAGGGAAGGTTAAAGCGAATGAAAAAAGAATCTATTTTCCACAAAAAAACACTTGCACAACAAGGCAGTTTTTAAAATAGATTGTTTTTCCCGAACGATATTTTGACTGGAAGAAAGAAGTGTATGTTCGTATGCGTCACCTGTTGAAGGCGAATGGGTTCTATTTCTGTACCTAATGCTCAGCGCAAGGTGATGTAGCTTCTTGTAGTTCGTTAAATATAGCTTCATTAGCGCCGAATGGAGAGATTTTGAGCCATTCACCGTCTCCACTTTAACCGTCTTTGATGACAGTTTCTTGTCTGTTTTATCTCTCTCTCTCTCCCCCTATTTTCCAAAGTAATTTCCACGAAATGTGCTTGAATTTTCCAATTCCAAAGCATCGAAGCGATCGAATTTCAGGCGCGTACGGGCGCAACACGCGCAAAGTCAATTCGTTACTGGCAGGTTCAATTCTGCTCTCTAATCGCTCAATTTCACTTGAGCAAAGCTCACCAGACAGCCAAATGGCAAACAAACAGTGAAGCACGCGTAAAAACTTTTACCATCATCGCAAGCGCAGCAGCATTATGCGATAGCATCAAAGCGGTGCGCAAAGAAAAGTTCTAAACAGATTTGCCTTGCAGTCGTGCTTGGTGCCGGACCATCTTGGTGCGCTGGTGGTGGAGGACGCGCATAAAGTTCACCTGAGGTGAGGGAGGGTGTGAAGGAAAACGGGCGGAGGAAAAACAGACGGAAAATCAGCACACACACACCCAACGAAGCGTCGTAAACATACGGGCTGGGACGGGGGTTGGGGGTTTTCTTTTTTGGTTGGGGGGGGGGGTTTGTTGGGAGCGATTTGTTGAAAATCAAAAAGCCATCCACAGCTAAACACGACGGTGGGTGACGTTTAAAACGCTGATTGCCAAACAACTTGTTGTTTTGTTGCCATACCCGATGGAATCTGCCGGCATCAAGGCATCAAGTTTGGCCGTAAAATCAACAGAAAGCCAAAGCAGTGTTGTGTTTCCTTTTACGATTCGATGGTTCGGCAATGCGTTTCCTTAACGGTGGTCGATGGTATTTGTTCCCTTTTTTTTTGTTTTTTGGCTCTTGTTCCTTGCTTCTATTATTTCCGTATCCTCCCGGTCGTTTGGTTTGATTGGTGGGCTGATGGTTTGAATGTTGATTCGGTCCGTGTTGTTTAAGCCCTTAAATATTCCACTTTGCGTTGTTTTAAATGTTTCCCCTAATGCACGCAGCGGTACGCAGATGCCTTATTGGGCGTAACATTGCACAACGTAAGTGGTAAGCGAGAGGAAAATAAACTCCAAATCGTTTCTAATCGTCTTCAGGGCTGATTCGTTCCTGTGCTTTTAGTTCACTTTGGTAGCCATTTATTTTTAAAAAGTGTGTGCATTTGCATAGAAAAGCAGAAGCTTTTTTAAATCGAATTGAACCATGATTTTGAACAACATTCTTAACGATTTGCCGAAACTCTCGTCCACAAACATTCCGCGCGCTGTTCGAAGGTGAACGATAATTAAAGAAGACCTCAACCTCGACACGTACCATTACCCTCTGGTTAAGGCTATGCTTCGACACCGATATCTATCATGGCGGAAGCATGACCCCGAGCCAAAAACGGCTTGTTTGCTGTTATACGGCAAGGTTTACCATCGCATTGCCATTCATATCGTGTTATCTTGCGTGAACGTGAGGAAATGTATTTTTTTGCTCACGGTTCATGCCCAACCGGAGTATGATAAGAACTCACTCTGCCTTAGCGCTACCCGGTGTGGCACGTAATGCACGTAGCCGAAGATGATGTGCGCGATGCCGAGGATGCTAATTGAAAATTGACATTTAAAATCATCAGCCCTGGTGAATCAACAAATTTTAGC
>STHB01013602.1:0-13257 GCA_018908115.1 Anopheles rivulorum | reverse complement strand
AGATAGTTCCCGGTTGGTGTTTAGAAACAAAAACCCATTGGGAAGTAGAGTTTGGGGCACCAGTGCTGCAGCGAAATTAATCCAACAGTAGGCAAACATACCGATGGACGGAATGGAATAAAATAAATGCAACAAACTATAACAACGATTTAAAGGAACTGACAGCAGTTGCAAATGTCAAAATTGCGCATTGAATGGAAATGGCGCCTTCCTTCGTGTTAGTAAACAACAGTTGCAAACGTCAGACAAAGAACCTGTCAAAGCAGCCTGACGTTTTAGTAGAGTTTATAGAGAGTGAAAAGGAGTGATTAGTTGTAAACAACGGATTGTTTGGCGAAAGGATTTAGAAAAAGGTAAGCGAAATAATATTTGATATAGCAAATTGAAACAAATCCCAAACAAAAATGCATTACACACCAACGATTCAATTTAAACAACAAATCATCCAGCCATGTCTCACACCCACAACTTTACAGCAGTAAAAGGTGAAGTAGTGAATCAAAGTCAAATCAAGTGCCTTGTCGCCAGTCCACATCATTTATATTAACGTCTTTACTTTTAGTTGACGTTTCAAAAACTACAAATCGTCTGACCGTGTTTGAAGCGTAGCCATTCTTAGCGACAATTTTCTTGATACCTCTTTTTCATACCCTCCTGACGACGATTAGTTGGGTACTGGCAAAGCAAAGGCGTTGGTAACACTAGTGAGAAAAATCACAGTACCATCGTCCGATGGTGACAGTTGTACAGTCGGATGTCGAAAGTTTATCTAAACGATGACAGTTTAGTCTGTCGCCCGTACCCGTAGTCGTACGGTGAAGCTGAAGAACCGAAAAGGAAAACAATTTATCTTTGCAAGAAACCTTTCCCGACTTGCTGTTTTTTTTCTTCTTTTGGTATAACCGAATCGTTACATCGTTCTACGGTTATATTTTGCACGGTTGTAAGCTGTATTTTTCTTCGTCTACCAAAAAGAGGAGAGAAACACACACAGTTGCAAACAGGTACCAAACGTGGTGTGACAGTAGCTGTCGACAGATAAATTGCACTTGCAACTCGAGAAAGTGCAGTTTGTCATGGATCTTCATGGTTCTAGAGTGGAACGATTTTTCCCTGGTGTGCACAGCACGGTCCGTCAATTTTGGGTTCGGATTTTGGGCTTTTTTTGTGGAACCATTTTTTTGTGATGAAAAAAACTCTAGATAAAAAAGCTGACTATAAACACTATACAGTGAAATAAAAGAAAAAAAAAACAAAACTTACATATCGAAGCGCCTCGTCTCGTGATAGCGAGCGAATAGTTAACGTAATAAAATACAGCAAGCCCCCAAAATTGATGATTGAACCGGTATAGAAAGCTCATAGTGATCTGCTATGCGAACCGTTACTATAACCCCCGCCGAGCAACGGATAACGCTGCAACCAAGTGTGGGAAATTCCCGGTCCTTTTACCAAATCCTAGGCTTTGCATTTGCATTCCAAAAGATAGAAAGTCGCTCGTTGTGGCACCGTTGATATCGACCTTTTTGGAAAGCTGTTGTCGATTTTTTGTTAATGCAATTTTAGAACCGATAGAACTAAAATGGATTCCGTTCGAAAAAGCACTAAAGAAATATAGCATTTGTGTGGAGTTTTGCAGTAGGGAAATATAGTTCGCGCTAGCGGACGCCGTTACACCAATATTACTAATGGAAATTGAACCTTTTAACGTGGCGGATGACCAGACCGTGATGGGTGATTCTATCAAAGATGAATATGCGGGATACGTTCCAACAGGGAAGCCCGTTGACGTTTAGGTGCTGGACATGTTGTGTTGGCGTACGGAAGATTTTCATGGCGATGAGTTACAATAGATATTATTTAAAACGATAGAAAATGCATTTTTTCTTAGATTTTAATTATTTGCAGAGTTCTAATATTTGTATAAATATTGTACAATTTTTACATTTTCTTGATCAGTTTGACGTTTGTCCTTTTTTCAAACGTGAATGTTTTCATTCACAAAGGAACTCATGAGTATCTCATGAGTTCTGAATACGTAAAGGAAATTAAGTGTTCCGCTTTATCCGGGATTATCGTTTAACCGTGTTTTGGATGTTCGTAAGCTACACGTTTCTTATGCGACGTATAGTATTGTCTTAAAACATTCGATTCGATTTACTTACTTACAACATGCAAGTGTAAAAGTCTGACTGTCATTGTGCTCATCAAAACGTTTTAATACTTCTACTACACTATTCCATGCAAAAGACATTAGCGATACTCACTTTCCCTTTTGCTTCCGTTTGTAATTACCTCGCGCCATGTCGAAGCATCCCGCTGCGGCACGCTAATTAGTTTCATTCGAAAAGCTTTTCCTACCCATTTGTAACCACCTTTGTAGCAGGCAGTTTCCCAGGTTTTTCTTTTCGTTTACTGCTTCTATAACTTTGGCCCACCTTCAGCAAACTACTTGTTCCTGCTTGTTCATAATGATGAGTAGCTACGTTGCAGATTTACCCGTTTGTTTAGCCGATGTGCTAACTCATCGATGGAACGAGCTCTATACGTTGCCGTACGCCGTGATCCACAACTGCTCGACCTTTTGTGGATGCAGCAGCTAGCGAAAGTTTCTCTCGCTCCACACAAAAAATCCACCTTAACTACCGAGAAGGGAGGAAAACAAATCTTCCTCAAAATGACAAAAGCGATTTCGTTTTTTTTTTTGCACATCTTGCTCAGTGTTGGTTGTGGGCCAATCAGTGGGCCTTGCTGCTGTTTCTGCTGCTACCAACCTGAGTAGGATGTAATTTCATCACCAGCACGTTTGTTACCTCATCAGAAGCATCCGAGCAGCTTTGCGAATCGAGTATGCACACGTTGACGCTGCCGGGACCTTTTCGGGGGTTTCGGGGATCGATTGTCCTGGCCCTGGGATTGAAGAAGAATAGATGAAAAATGGATTTTTCCTGTTCTCGTAGCTCCTTCTCTCTCTCTCTCTCTCTCTCTCTCTCTCTCTCTCTCTCTCTCTCTCTCTCTATCTCTCCCGGTGGACGTGAGTGCAAAGGCTGAGGTTCGTGGATACATTCCAAGCGCTTTGATAATAAAAAAGGGCGACACCCGAAAACCTTACCGTACCGATCGACCCAAAATTTGCTTTTCTGGCCCACCGTGTGTGCAGTATGTCATTCGAGGAAGACGCATCGTTTGACATCGAGCCCCGGAAAATGGTTTACGGTGGAAACGGTAAAGAATGTACGGCTCGGGGTACGGGCCTCCAAAGCACAATGACAATGGCACCCAAAAAAAGATGCTGCGAACGATCTCTACCACCATTACCCCCACCGACAGCTCTTTCCCTCCTTCTCCTGCACTCGATGCCATCATCTTACGTCACCTTTTGCGAGAACACCCGTAGCACAACGTAATCACATGTAAGATCTCACATTACAATAAGCGCACTTGTCTGGGAATATTAATGTATCTTTTCTTCGCACTGCTGGGCACATCATTCAGCGTGCTACCCCGATCGATACTATCCTTCAACGGTACAATAGCACACACCGTCCGGGTACGTTCGGGTGGGCTTTTTTTCCTTTTTTACCCACCGACAGTCTCTACCATGTTGTGGCCTCCACCCGTATAGGGTGGCGATACGTTACGAAACGAAATGCTAGTGTATTGTTGTTTTTTTTTCTTGTTGGAGGGAGCGAATGTTGCCACACGATACGATATTTTGCCGATATTTATATTGACGTCCGTGACAATGCACAACGAACGCACCCGGCAACGGCGGAGCGAAATTGCAGAACAAAGATATCGACGAATAAAACCCATCAACAGTACTCTTTGTGTTGTGGAATGGTTTAGTGTGTGGCAAACCCACGACGTCTTACGATACTGGTGAAGAAGGAAGAAAAAACGATGCTCCCCCCCTGATGGGTGAAATTACTGACACGATGAGATGGAGGGCACTGTTTGGGAAATGGATTTTTCCTGATGAGTATGCAGTGTCCTCCTCGTGGCGTGACATGACTTGTTGTGAAGATCTGGCCTTTTATGCCCGTATCTCGCATCACGCTAATGGAATATCATTTCAATCTGACAACAGCGCAAGCTTTTCTTATACATTAATTTCAACTCCAATTTTTTAAAACATTCTTCAAGATGAGCAGACAGTTTTTTGGTTTTCTGTAATGTTTGGAGTAGCTCCCAGTCAAGATGTGTCTAATTAAAGTGTGCTACGCCAAGAGATCCAGGATCTTTTCTGTTGGAAGATATCTCCAATGCACGACGCTAAGGATGGGACCCATATGGGTTGGTGTCCTGTTCCCACTGTTCCACCATCAGCCATTGTGCGTAGCATCGTTAATCTCGTCAGAAAGCAAAATCTTGCAATTGAGGCACGCTGATGACATCATATTCATCATCTTCATCATCGTTATCATTCAATATTGTGCCGGCCCGCTGGCACACCCGCAACTGAATTGGGTACGATGTGAAGCTGGATGGTGGTTCCGGGGAAGGATCGGCCTGCTGATCCGATGATGATACTGATGATGATCATTGTCCCCATTAGCACCCACAAAACATACATCCCTGCTTCCCCCTGCCGTCCGTCACGAAGGGGAGAGATGTTCACCCTGGAAACGGGAAAATGAAGGGCCGGGCCAGGACAGCTTGCCTTTTCTTTTTGTTAGAAACACTCATTCACGACACCCACATCGATGTCCATTAGCTGCAGAGGCACGTCCTCCCTTCGTGTGACGCACGTAGAAAGCAAAGCTACTTAAGGGTTTTTTCTTCCTTTCTGTTCTCCGTCCAAGACTCCTGGCACCCGGGCACGGTGCCCATCAGATTGTTTCAAGCAGGCGTCCCATCATATGCGAATGATGGAGTGGTGTTAAAACGTGTCATCACGCGTCCGGGTGGTGGGCTTTGCTGGGGGAGGGATACATTACTACCACACGCCCGTTGTGTGTGTATGTGTGTATGTGTGGGTTAAGATTTTTAAGCTTCATAATGGGTTGAAACAAATTGAAACGCCTTCGTCTGGGACGGAAGATCAAAGATGAATCCACCATAAACGGCACCATCACCAAGCTGTTTCACGATGTCACGAAGCGTTACAGATGTCGGTGGATCGAAAAGTGGTTGAGATGGCAGATTGATAAAGAGTTAGCC
The DNA here is from genome assembly GCA_018908115.1 of Anopheles rivulorum. Lineage (NCBI taxonomy): Eukaryota > Metazoa > Arthropoda > Insecta > Diptera > Culicidae > Anopheles > Anopheles rivulorum. Next base: position 8,094 of record STHB01013602.1, on the reverse strand, counting down.
GAGGAGTCTGTTAGGTAATGCGATTTTTTGCACAACTCAACACCTCCTGAGTGGATTAGTAAGCAAAACCGCCCACTTATAGTTTGCAGACCACCTCACTTAGGCTTATTAAATTAAAGCTTCCCGTTTTCCTTTGATATGGTGCGTTAATAAATGGGAAAGTGTCCTTTCCAGTTAGTCACCTAACCACAAACGGTTCGGTGAATAAATTTGATTATCGCATGATAATATTAGGCGTTCCGCTTGCTCAGAGATTGATGGTTTGAGAATTTCCAATCGGATCAAAAGGTTTCCGGCTTTTATTAAAACAATTTGGAGCGGGCTCTTAAACCTGGCGCGATTATAATTCAGGACTAACAAATTTGCTTCAATTTATGATCATTTGTGCTTTGGTTTTCAAAACACGGTATAGTTGCTCTTTTGATTATACTTAATCTAAACTTAACTTGCTAGTGCTTTATAGAATCTTCTCATTTTATTGTAATACAACGTGCTAGCTTCTTCTCCTAGCAGTGGTACAAGAAAGAAGCAAGCATTTCCGCAAACTTCCAGCTCGCTAGAGTAGAAAAAGCACGCCGAAGATCGAAACCACACGCTTATACGGGTACGCTTGTGCCACAATTCAATTTAACTTTGGTACGCTTAATTTAATTGCTAGCGATAAGAATCCTTCACTGTCCTGCTTTGCCGGTCAGGCTGTTGTGTTTTATTTTTTTACTTGGTGCTTTCGCAAACAAAGCCAAAGTATTTTCCTTCATTTTATTACCACGCAACATTTTGCGCGAACCAGCCAGTTGCGGCGAAAGATACGCAACAACAGTTTTTGCCTTCCTGTTTTGGTCGGTAGGAAGGGATTAATGTTGACGAAAAAAGAAGAAAAAAACACAAGGATAGAAACAGAAAAAGGAAATAGGTTAAGAGCAACGGGTGCGTTTGAACCATTGCAAGACAACCGGAGTTCGGCATTTCCTCCGAGTGTTGCTCGGTGTGCTTTCCATAATTTGGCATGGAAACATTTTTCCCAATCCCTTCACGAGTGGTGAATGGAAAGGGAAAATTAATTAGTATTTTTTTCCGCTCACTCACTCTCTCTCTCTCTCTCTCTCTCTCTCTCTCTCTCTGTTTTCTGTTTGATCCTTCCGCCGTTGTAGAAATATTTTTCGCCCCGAAAAACCGCTCAGAACAATCTAGCCGCCCTGGCGTAATTAATCAAAGGCTCATGTTTCCACGGTAACGCACCCTACATTTGTGCGGCGGATGAGTTTGAGGTATAAGCGTTAAGAGCGCGTTACCTTAGGCAACCGTTTGCTACCGTGCATGAGTGTGCTGTCGGTGAAAAATTTATCACCCACAACACCTTGTTAGGACTGTAAACAGGTGGCGAACGCCGAAGTTCGGAAAACCGCAAGCCGTGAAGTTGCCGTGCCGTCATGTCAGCGAACGGCTTTAAAGACACCTATTAACAGAAGATTCATTGATAAGCTCGAAAAAAATACCCAAAATCGGTGCACGAAAATCGGTGGAGCCTATTAATTATTTACAACACGTGGAAAATCTGCTACAAACAAGAATGTCCCGTTGCCATGGTTTGAGATCCGTTCGAGAGCGGATACTGCTTCAATTCTAATTCGGTCACTTTGGTGTCGCCGTTGCGAATCTTTCTCAAACTTCCTCAAACACACCGACAGGGGATAAAATTTATAGCGCCAATAAAATCTTGAATCCATCCCATAATACATACACACACACACTGTTTGACCTACGCCCTTTGGAGGTGGGAGATTGATTGTAAGGCGAGCGTTTGCTTTCATGAGCATCCAGAGCATCCAGAGCATCCTATTGCCGTTACTATCGTTTCATATCGAGAAAGCAAATAAAGCATTTTGCCTTGTTTTATAGCCCCAGAGGAGGGAGGAAAGAACTGGGGATGGGTTGGCGATGGCGCAGGAAAACAATTAAAAATTCTGTTTCGAGGCAAACGCGAAACACACCATAAATTACTCTGTCGTCGAATGGCGTTACCATTGACATTCGGCTGACCTGCTTCGTAACGCTTTCGCTGCTGGTTCGGATGGTTTAAATCCACATTTAGTTGCTATTAAAGCGAACAAACTTGCTCTTGGTGGTGGTCAGCGAGAGCTGCTTTAAGCAGAAGATACGTACTGCTCACTGGCAACTGCGTCTTACTCACTTACATGGTTTTTGTTCACTTATCCCGGGTCCCGAACGCGCGAGCACACCGACTCGTCGTCAGCCTGTTTCATGGGCCGTAAAAATTAGGATAAAATTGATTTTATGCCACCATAACCTGAACGTGGGCTCGGAAGCCATGGTAACGAAGTGTACGGAGTGAATACTTTTACCTTTTGTTTTTTGGGAAGGCTCAGCCGAAACAGCTGCAGAAGCATAAAAGTTAGCAATAACAACCGTCCGCTTAAAGCCAACAAACAGGAAGCCATGCTTTGGTAGCGTCAAGCTTAAGGACTTAATTATCGTACCGTGCCTTTAATAACCTGGGTGCCTGTTAGTTTGTTGTGCCAAGGGTTCCAAGAATTGCAGAGATGCGCTGTGGGTGAAAATTCGATTGACTTTTATTATTCATCCCCACGGCAAGCCGTAAACTATTGCGTAAACAATGAACAAAACTTAAAGTTGCGAACTTGCGGTGTGATTGTATGTGAACATGAATGATATAATTATCGACGAAGCAGATTTGCCATTCAAAATGGTATAATTTATGGGATAAAGTAGGCTGATAGCTAGACCAGTCGCCTGTAGCTGAAAGAGCTACAAAACACAAACCCCTTTGATTGATTGTAGCTGTCACGTCCACAACTTATCGCGTTATCGCGTGCAAAATGGTAGCGCACAAAAAAACAAACAAAAAAGCCACCTACAAATCAAATGAGCATCTTAATCATTGCCAGAACTTAATGAAATTGACTAACCACATCCACTAAAACGGAACCATTTATAATCGAACAGTTAAAAGCGCCTGGCGCCCGGCCTGAAACGTATCGCTGCTCATTAGGCAGTAATTGTTGCCCGTTGGCGATACAGTTTGGTGGAATATGAATGAACGATTATAGTAGGAACAAAAAAGTACACCACTTTTTGCTTGCATAAAACAAAACCAAGAAAATAAAACAAACCGCGAGTCAAATTCACAAAGTGTGAAATCCTTTTCGATTCATTTGCATCCACCATCGGGCGTCTCCATTTACATTTCGATTACACCATTAATCATGTAATGAGAGGAGACATTTTTGCCCGATTTGTGCGATTTTCACGCTGCCAGTTGCACCGTTTGGCGCCTTTCGCCCCAGCACTGGAACGCGTTGGGTTTTGCGTTGGACAAAATTAATTACCCCCGATTTGTCATCGGGTCGGTTTGGTCGATCGCGGACGGAGGTTTTTTTTTTTGTTGCAGCTCGGATTGGTTTTTGTACAAGTCGCGTTTTCCCTCCCGGATTATGTTCGATTATGGTTAGTTTTGCGAGCATTTCGTGCTGAGAAAGGAGCGCTCTTTTCTGTGTCGTACTGAAATGTGTTCGTTTGCGCTTGGTTTTTCGCTCATTGAGCACCACTTAATCAAGCGAATTATATCGTGTCGGTTAGCATTTACGCGCGATTAAATGGGTAAGAAGAAAGATTGTGTTGATTTTACCGGTATTACACGTGTTAATAGGAGTAGCAAAGGTGCTTTTAATGGTGTTTAGTGTTTCGATTTATATCGCACATGTTTAAGTCAAATGTGTATAATGTTTTCTTTCTTTTCATCTGTCAAGCAAACTGTCAAATAGACAATGAAACACGCGTATTGCATACTTTAAGGCGCTAATTTTTATTTATTTTACCTTTCATTTTTTGTTAAGGATGTTGGACAGTCCTTTAGTAGTATAAATTTGCAGTGTTTTGCATGTGCACTTATTCAGTACCCAAGAAGCATCCAATGAGTTTTATTTTTTATTTACCGTGACGCTGAAAACTCCTCTCCGGTTTTTTTTTGTCGTTAAGCGCGACCACATTTGGATGCACACAGTACACATTACTTACCAGCGACTCTGGTCGTTGTTGATGTTTCTACTTTGCAACCCAGCCCGGTCTTTGCATATTTAATGACGCCTGAAAACCAACAACCAAGTAGGGTCGCGCACGGAACAAACAACCCCACAGTGCAAATAAACAAACATTAAAAAAAAAACGAGCAGCAAATACGAGCAGTACATCAATCAAACCAAATGTTTCAACGCGACCGGTACGCCGTCAGTTTGGCGTTCGCAAAAGTTCACTTCAATAAGTTAAATTTTAAGAGACACTACATGTGCGCACGAACGTTTATTGAAGCTGCAGTAATACTCGGCCGGAGTACGGGTTGGTTTAAAATTACGAATTGTGAAACCCGACCAATACACGCCGAACGCGATAAACGCGATAAAAGTTGTACATTTCAGTACAAATTTGTCACAAAGTAGTCCTATTTCGGGGTTTCCGGACAGGGAAAAAGCTGTCGAGTAGCAGCATGCGGGAAATGGTGAAAAATCGTTCCACGGCTCAAGTGTACGCGGGGTTTTGAAGTTTCTATGCGCTGGAGTGAGAAACACGGAGAGTAAAAAGGGTTAATTCAATTAACTTTGATTTTCATCGTTATTTTATAGTGCATTCACACGCAATTCATACGCGGTGGTGTAATAAGCATAATTACGCAAAATTTTAAACTATAATCAGCATGTCGAATGGCTTCGTAAGCCATTTTGTTTTTTTTTTTTTTCGTTGCTGCTGCTCTGTTTCATATGTCCGGTGTGTAGCGCGGTTGTCATTTAATTAACAATAAGAAGCAATCCAAAAGTTGGAACAGTGCCGTGCAGTTGCACAATTTGCAGCACATTACGCTGATGGTTGCAAAATTATCGTGATCATCAAACCCGGTGTTTGAATGGAATGGGCATCACAGTTCTTTCCAACCATCCTTCGCAGTTTATTAAAATGAAACCATGCATGTGGGCAAATCATCATGATACACAGTACACTTTAATTTAGCGCCCGGCTCGGGTGTTTGTGCATGTTCATTTTATTTTATCTCACCACGAACGGGGCACAACCATTAACAACGAAACAGGGCGATAGTGCACAATCCAATTTCCCGTTCGATGTGATGACAATCTTGTACGATTTTTTTTCTTCTTTGGGATAAATTTTTCTTCCACCATATATTGTGAACGATGAATGCACAAAAGAGCAGAGCGCAAAAAAAATGCATCCCACGCTAATGAAACTTCTACATTAACGTTCCAATCTGATGAGTTTCGTCATCGTGTCGTGACGTTTAATTTTGGGTGAGTTTGCCCTTTGTTGCTGCCAGCTGCCATTTCGCCGCAAGTGTCCTGTGTCTGTTGATGTTTGTGTGTGTGTGTGTGTGGAGGAGGCCAGCATGTTGACAAGCGCCAAGTGCAAACTTGTCGAACTTCTTGGCCAACTTCTTGCACAAGGCAGCTCATAAATTATCTTTCCCCAAAGATGTCACCGTGATGCGGACGTTCGTGTCGCTAGCATCTTTTTTTTTTTCTTCGTTACTGCTTCTGTGTGTTTATTGCTCCGTTTGAAGCACAAAAACTGTGCTCCATTTTCGAGCCAATTCATTCTAAATATGCAATGCACTCGGGCAATTTGGGCAGCAGAGGATGTGGCGAAGATAAAAGCTGCTCAATGGGTTTGTTCCGTCCTTCATGCTTGTGCAGGGACAAACATTTTTCTTAAGTCGGTTAAATCTTAATCAAAATATGCAATGAAAACTTTGCCAACCGGATCGAGGGAACAGAACCCTCCGTAGGTTCAATGCAATCGATTGAACCATCGTATTACGGTGGCGAAAACCAACGCAGCAAGTGTAACGCTTCCACAAGAGCACCGTCTGTTTGGGTTGTAAAATGAAGGAAATAATGGGCAATCGTTAGACGATGATACTGTAGCATAGACCTGGCTGGTAATGCAGTGTTTGCCACTGCCGATAGGCGGCGTCTTCTCGCCAAACGGCAATCCCGTGTTTTGCGTTTGTCCATGTCCGTTCAGGCAAGGAAGCGCACTTCGGTTGAGTGCGTGTCAACGGACTAAACTTTGCGGTTTCGGACACAGCACACCATCGTCCCGGTGTGGTGAGGACGCAATTTACCGCGACCTACATGGGTGCGCTAGATACCGCACCCATAAAAGCGATACGCGGTGCAAATTATGGTTTATGAGTTTGGACATAATATTATTTGCCTACACCAACGCAAACTGCTGCGGAAGCAGCACACGATGACTTCACGCATACATTGCAGATGCATTATACACTCGTGCTGTTTGCAACGGTCTTCCCACTATCTTCCGGTCAGTGCAGGTTTGGGGGCGGGGGGATACTCGATTGTTCTCCAACCGAAGCGATGCAAGTGGTCGGTAAGGTTAAACTGCAACTCCATCTTCCAGTCCTGTGGCGCCCACACATACATTGTGGCACTTCTGGAGCGTCCACCAGCCGATCTACCAGAGTCCGGAAATGCCCGAAAAACCGCAAGCTGCTGCGGTAGTACATGGCACTATAAGTTTGCCTGTAACAGCCGGCTGCAAGGGTAACTAACGATCCAGTGGTTTCCCGTGGAGTTGCATTCACTGTGTTTTTTTTTTGTGTGTGTCTTGCTCCCCATCACAATATTTCCATCCCATATTGCGTGCATTAGCCGGCAGAGCGTAGCAAAGAAGGAAGCGACCCACGCTTCGTCAACTCTTGCCTCAATCTATACGATGGCACGGCATCATGGACAGTGTCGTGACGGAAGTAAGATGTAACAGAGAGAAAAAAAAAACAGTATCTCGAAAGAGCGTGCACACTCTAATGACACATTCTGTGGCCAGCAAGGTGGCTGTCCCTTTTAAGCGATGTGGCTCATTAACGGTGACAAAACGTTAAATGAATCTGGTGGTGAACGATGCAACGAGCACGGTTCGCTAATGTAGAAGTAATTACTCGTTACGGCGAGTGACCGCAAATGTGTGTCCGGATGTCATCCAAACTGTCTACATTGTTGGTTGGAAAGTAAAAACAATCAGCTTTGGAGGTTAGTTTTATAGCTTTTTTGTAAAGTGAAGTTTTTTTTATTTATAGAATACTGAATAGCAGAAAATTGCTCAATATTGACAAATTTCCTAATGTTTTGAATAAAAGATGCTCGAATTCTTGAACTAAATAAAGATAGGGATGGTTAATCGCATCTCAGTTTTAAGATTTTTTGAAGTCCAGTTTTATATGATCCACGAATTATACATTTTAACAAATGGGTTTCAGTGGTATAAATTTTGCTAGAATAATTAAGCAAACCTCAAGTACGCAAACAAGTTATTACAAAAAGTTATTAAACTATATAAAAATTCATACATGTTCGCATACAAAGAGTTTTCCACGAAGCTTCTTTCGATTACTTCTCAGAATATCTGATCACCATTTTTACGCCACACTGGCAGGCTTCCTAACATTGTGCACAACCATGCCTGGATCCGGTTCACCGGCTGATCATGCTGGTTACATACCGGAACAAAGTAGCAACCAACAGAGCATGGGCGGAAAAGATGTGCATCCCTTTCACTTCCAATTTTATAGCCAAAAAAAAAGAAGAACGTGGAACCCGTGGAACTCGTCGAAACGATAGCAATGGTTCAATCTTCGACCAATCTTTTCATCGTAAATTGATTCCGAAAAGGTTTCCGTTTTGCTGCCACGGCACGGCCCATACCAACTGCCACCGAGGATCATGGTTTCGGGATGCACGGTTGAATCGGAACCGATTCCGGCAACAACGTTGCTGCCAAATGGAAACGCGTACACGAAGCCGAGCCAGCTGTCCCCGAGTGGGGCGATATCAATTTCATTTCTGATACACGCTTTTACGCTTCATCGCGAATGTCTTTTCAAATGCGCTCGAGGAACTTCTGTCTAGGAGTTTTTTTTTTCTTCGCTTTGGATCTGCGATAATCTCGTTCACGCGCTTCAGACTGTGTAGTCAAATCACATCCGACGCCGCCTAGTTGTGCTCGGTCGATCGATCGGTGCTTCTGGCTGGT
>STHB01013571.1:0-13263 GCA_018908115.1 Anopheles rivulorum | reverse complement strand
CGCGGCAATCGACGCGACTTTGACCATTGGGCCGATTTGGGGAATCCGGGCTGGTCGTACGAGAATGTGCTGCCGTACTTCAAGAAGCTCGAGCATAGCGTCATACCAGACGCACATCCGGCATACGCGGGCAAGAATGGCCCGCTAACGATTTCCTATCCACGCTTCCGGTCCGACACGGCGAAAGCGTTCGTGCAAGGTGCGATCGAGGATGGTGCACCGTACGTCGATTACAACGGCCCAACCCAGATCGGTGTCTCCTACATCCAGAGCACTACGAAGGATGGAAAACGCGACAGTACGAACGTGGCGTATCTGTACGATATGCGCAATCGGTCCAATCTCCACGTAAAGAAAACCAGCCAAGTGACTAGAATTTTATTCGACCGCAATACTAACCGAGCGACCGGTGTACGCTTCTATAACGCTGGCCGCTTCTACACGGTTCGTGCCCGCCGGGAGGTGATCGTGTCCGCGGGTGCGATTGGGTCGCCCCATCTGCTGATGCTGTCCGGAATAGGGCCTGCCGAGCACCTTCGTGCGAACGGCATCAAACCGATCGCGGATCTTCCGGTAGGGTACAACTTCCAGGATCATACCGCCGCCGGTGGAATTACCTTTTTGGTGAACGACACTAACACGCTCAAGCACAAGAGCGTCTTTCGGCTGGATAACTTCATGAAGTACCAGTACGAAAAGCGTGGCCCGTTTACATCGACCGGTGGCTGCGAAGCTATCGCTTTTTACAACTCCGAGAATCCGAACGATCCAGACGGATGGCCCGACTATGAGCTGCTACACATCGGCGGTACGATCGCTGCTGACCCAACGTACGAGGTGAACTTCAACTACAAGCCGAAAACATTCAAAACACTGTTTGGAGAAGTGCAGCGCAAAAGCTACGATGGTTTTACCGTGTTTCCGTTGATCATGCGACCACGCAGCAAGGGCCGGATCTATCTGAACGGTTCCAACCCATTCAGGTATCCCATCATCGAACCGAACTACTTTGACGATCCGTACGATCTGGACATTTCGGTGCGCGCCATCCGGAAGGCGATCAAGCTGAGCCGTACGGCAGCGTTGCAGCGTTACAATGCCCGGCTGCTGGAGATACCGATGCCGGGTTGTGAACACTATCGGTTCGATTCGGACGACTACTGGAAATGTTTCTCCCGGCATGCCACCTTCACAATCTATCATCACGTCGGTACGTGCAAAATGGGCCCTAGAAAGGATCCCACCGCCGTCGTGGATGCGCGGTTGCGGGTGCATGGTGTCAAAGGGTTGCGGGTGATCGACGCCAGCATAATGCCGGAGGTACCGGCGGGCCACACGAATGCACCCACCATTATGATTGGTGAAAAGGGTGCTGACATGATCAAGGAAGATTGGAACGAGCTGAGGTAGAAGCGTTTTATCAGACGAAACAGTGATTCCCGCCAGTAGTCAGATTAGTTATAGTGAACATTTTGAGCACGGATGTGGCAAGCAATTTATTAATTCCTATAGACGATCTCCCTCAAGAGAAAACAATGATTATTTATACTATTTATAATGATAGCACTATTGCGCCGGTGATAAATGTAGAACAAGTGTGTACTTAGGCTGCGCCCATATCCAGTAATAAAATACTACGCCTAGCTAATGAAATTACGAAACCAAACGCCGTTTGCTTTACTTCCCGGAAATCTCGCATGATGCAACGAATTATCGAGGTCAAATCGGTAGTGAAAATTGATAACCTTTGGCAGAAATGCACAATTGTTCGCCCGTACGTCAGGGAGAATGTTAAGGTTTTTGTATGCGAACAGAAGCTACCATGACGCCAGACCGCTTTACAAACTCGTACTTCATTCAATTAATTTCTCACTCCCCCACCATCGCATACCCAGGTACAGCTGTTGCAGTGTAAATTAAACGAATGATTATCCACATCGATTACACGCTAGAACAGACTACGCGATGAGCGATATCACACGAATCTGATGTAACGAAGTTTTATGAGAGACGAATCAGTTAATCGTTTAACAAACAACATAGCAAGACTTTTATTGTGATGATACGAACAGTACGTAAAACAATATTGTTTAAGACTCGTAGGCATTTTTTTTTAAATTCGTTTTACAATAAAAGTCTTACGCAAACTGCAACATTCAAAATTGGATCAAACGTCAACGAACTTCGTGGGGCGACCTTCAATTATGCACTCATTCGGAGTGCATGATGCAAGCGAAACCACACAAGCCAAGGTAATAAGATGATTCAGAAACGAAGGGCCACACTGTCAAGGCTACGGAGTGTCCCTTTTGCACCGGGACACACTCACATCACGGCTGCTGCATTGCCAAGGACGTACCGTTGGCCCGACGTAATATCAAGATGGTCACAATCCACTTTTCTAAGAAGACGAAATGCAACGAATAACAACGACGGATAGTCGAACATTTTGAGCGACGCGAAAAAACCTGTTGCGTTACGGAATTACCTCCCTCTCATCAGCGGTTGGTGTTGCACCGCGAAAAAAAGTCATTTGGAGCGGAAGCTGTAATGAACAGCTTACATGAGCACTAGGAAGTTTGAGGAAGAAATAAAAAAAAGTGAAAGGATTCTGCCAAACAAAGCATCCGGTTTTATTGAAAACTCCTTTAAACAAGTTTATTTCATGGAAACAATGAACTTAAAAGTCAAAGAACTCTGGAACGATATCAATGATAGCGCTCAACCAGATTGCATTTTAATCAACAAAACCAGTATCAGTAAATCAACTAATTTATAAAAGGGAAAAACGAAGCTGATTTAATATGATCCACACACAGATGATTCATCAACTATAAATAAAGTAACTTTGCAAACATAATCTCCACATGCTAATAGGCGCTTGTACAGTTTCTCTTTCGTTTGGCATTGAAAGTTCTTCGTCTATCTTCCCGACACGGCTGACGTACAAGCCTCATCGCTGATCGCGATACGCTGGAAAAGTACCGACTTTTGTGATCAGAATTTCAATTCGATTGTCCGGTTTTTGCATTTAATGACGCCTTCAATACGCCACACCGCACGGGGGATTTAACCGCATCACGACAGCTTTTAATCGATCTGTTTGTTTCCACTGAACCTACCTAGATCAAAATGATCATTGATTAGGTCTAGAATAAGTAGTATGAACCACCTTACAGCAACGTGCACCACCTATCACAGTTAATTTAATTTTTACAAATGGATTGTTAATTTAACAAAATTAAAATTATCATTTCTTTGAATCGCTCTGTCGTGCGATACTGAACATAAAAGACTTGCTAACGTACAAGCGACGAGCAGCTATGCGACATTCAAATTGCATACTTGTAGGCGCAGTACATTAAGGCTAGAGCTCCAAGCCGTTTACGAGGGTATGGTTTTGTTGCGTTACATGAAGCAGGGTTCGGTCGCGGTAGATAGAACGTGCTTGAGCAAGTTTTAAACGAACTAATCTAAAGGTGATGGCAAGACAAAAGTTATGTCATCCTTAGATACTTTCACCTCATGAAAATAACTTTCAACAGAGCCGCTTGTGCAACAAAATGTTCTTTTCCTCAACGGAAATTCTAAATTGGGCGATTTTAATAAAACTTGTCTCGAATGTGGAAGCAGTAGCTTATAAATTTTGTAGTATTAAAAACTGGTTATCGATAGTTTTAGCTCATAATCAAGAGAATAAAAATATATATGTTCTATTCATATTTTCGTGCAAATGCAAATAACTGATTTCATTTCGAATTTTAAATAACATTCAAACCAATGTGTTTATCAATATCATTATATTAGCAATCATATACAGAACGATTTTAACAGCATTTTTCAAATAACATAATTGAGCTATGTAAGCAACATTCAATATATTGTACTAGAGCTATTTTATGCTATCAAGCCTCTTAATACATAATACAAGTGTGAAGATTTTTTTTGTATTGCACTACTGAGCTGTAACTATTAAACCTAATTGCGTACATTAGACGACTTTATTTTAACATTCCTCTTTCTGCACTGATCGCACAAAACGATCAGCTGTTTCACACGATAAACAAACGATTATATAATCAAGTAAACTATCTTCATTAGCATTCTTTCCTGTATCGGTAACTCTAACACGTTTTTATATCCGTTTGACATTGGTGCTTTAGTCTGCGCACGGTACGGAGACACGATCACGAAATTCTTCGACGCAACGTGGTCCCCACCTAATAACACCACTGAAAATGACCAATTTCCGATACGTTGAGGAGCACCACCAACCACCGTTACGATCAAATAAAATGGAATTTTAAAATCATCGTTCCAATATCATCGGATACCCTTGACCATGGCGATACGGACACCGCTTATCACACGCTGCGACCTCCGTAACCTTTTCCTTCACAACGTGCAGCGTTAGCCGTTCGATTGCTTTCATCAACTAGAGTTTCTTTAGTGCTTTTTCTTAAACGCTACACAAACTTACCTCTCATAACAAGCTACAATAACAACAGATCACTGACGACTATGTGCGGACGTACTCCCACATTAAACACCACTTGTTAATGGTGCCGTGACCGGGATACATTAGGCAGCACTTGCCGTAGGAATGTTCTGTCCCAACCATTCGGTTTTGATCAAATCCGACAGCTTTTCACCGATCATGTACGCCGTGGCGGTCGGATGTCCACTGGTTGGATACGGAATGACCCCAACGTCGGCCACCCGTAGCCGATTGATACCGTGCACCTTCAGGTGAGAGGATACAACCGCGTCCGGGTCGCTCGCCGGTCCCATCTTGCACGTCGCTATCTGATGGTGGATCGAAGTCGTCTGCGTACGGATCGCACATCGCCAGTAGTCGTCGGTACCGAACCGAAAGCTGGCACAGTTCGGCAGTGGAATGTCGTACAGCTTTGCGTCGTACCGACGGGCGGCCCGCGTGTTCATCAGCGGCATCGCCGACCGGATACCCTGCAGAATCGTTTCCACGTCCTCCGGTTCCTTCAGCATGTTGGAAAAAAATCGAGGCCAGTGCAGCGGGTTGCAGCTTTTCAGGCGTAGGTAGCCTTTCGACTTTGGATGCAGTAACACGATATTGACCGTCACGGCATCCCGCTCGTTCGCTTCCAACGGTTTATAGATGCTGTAAATGCTGTCCGTCAACCGGAACCCGCTCCGGATGCCGCTGCCGTGATCGGCCGCCAGCGAACCGCCGGTCAAAATGTACTCAATATTGGGCAGCGTGGCCGGCGTGGCCGCGCTTTCGGGATTTGTGGTGTTGCGAATGAAGGCCACCGCTTCGACGCCGCCCGTCACCGTCATCGGTCCTTGGCCTTGCAGAAATGACAGAAAGGCATCCAGCGTAATCACGTTGTCACCGTGCAGTGAAAGGTTGGTCGTGTTGGTGACGAATGCGAGCCCGGTAAAGTATATGTGGTCGTACAGCGTCTGTCCGACCGGCAGGTCCTTTATCACTGGTATACCTATCTCCTGCAGATGCTCCTTCGGACCAACACCGGACAGCATTAGCAGCTGCGGTGTCTGCAGCGCACCAGCAGTCAGCAGAATTTCCTTCTCGGCGTAGACCGTGAAGCGATTGCGATCTTTAATAAATTCCACGCCATACGCTTGTTGGGTCGTCGAGTCGATCAGCACGCGTGTCGCACGCGCATTGGTAAGTATGTGCAAATTTGGACGATCAAGTATCGGCTCGAGGAAGGCGGTGTACGCCGTCAGTCTCCGACCATTTCGAACGTTCGACTGGATGTACGAAACACCGATCTGCGACTCACCATTGTAATCTACACTTTCCAGCCCCAGTTCACGCCACGCATTCACAAACAGTTTCGCCAGCCGGGTACGGTAAGGAAGATATCGTACATCCAGGGTACCGTCTGTGCCGTGATATTTGTTCACCTCGCGAAGGTAAGACTTTTCCGACTTCATAAAGTATGGCAAAATCTCGTCAAAGGACCACCCTTCATTTCCGGCCGCTGCCCATTGGTCATAGTCGTACTTGTTTCCCCGCACGTACATCATGTAGTTGATGAGCGTTGAACCACCAAGACCCTTGCCACGTGGATAGCTACATCGTTGATCCTTCATACCTACGGAAATAGCGAACCGTTACTATACTGCCTGTATCCAAACATGGAACAGACGCAAGCCATGCTCATCCTTACCCCAACAAGAATAGTTCTGTGGTTCGGCGAGATATCCCCAGTTATATCGGGTCGACTGTAGGTAGGCCGAAAAGATAGGCACCTGTACGAAGAGATTTTCCTGCTCACCGGCCTCGATCAGTAGCACGTTCCAATCGCGTATCTCACTCAATCGGTTCGCTAACAAGCAGCCCGATGGACTAGCACCCACAATGACAAAATCGTACTTCTTCAGCAACGGCGCCTCTTTCACACTGTTTTCCTGCAGTAATCGCACATTTGCAGGATCACTCTCACCATAAGCAGCTGGATCTGGGCATTGGCACAGGGAATCTTTTACCACAAGACTTAAACACAGCAACACCACTAACAGCAAACGAACGTTTATATCGAACATTAATAATGCACTCATCGTACCCATTATTCTGCCACTAAAGCTTTTTTCTTGTGCGAAGCCACCTTCGAAACGATCAACTTCGCTCCGTGTCCGAACCGATACTGAACTAACGAAATTTGATCGTGTCAAAACTACTGTTGCTTGTCAAATCCTTCGCTGCTGCTAGTAGTGCGTGTTTCCTTCTATCTCTATCCTGACCGGTTGCATACAGTGACAGTCACAACTCAGCCGTTCGTACCGATTTCCAAAAGCATCTCCTATCTCACTAGTCCGCTTTCCGCACCAGCGGTTTCCCACAAGCCCACCCTTCGCGCACGATGCATATATCCGTGGTCCATGGTGATGGTGGTGGTGATAAAACACACAAACAGCGCTAACAGTGACAAACCTACCAATTGACTGTTGCATTTGGGTATCATAAAAATTCCGCACGGTAGACGGTGCGGTCGGTCTGGGCGCTTTACTGCAAACGAGTAGCTCCACTTGGTACGTCACGATCACGCACACTAGGTAGTATCGTATCAACAAACCTTACTTGCCTGAAGTGTGTTTTGTTCCAGAGGACATGATCAAAAATCTGTCGATTCGGAATACACCGAATATCGGCATGCAACATTTTAAACCGGCCTGTAAAGTAGGTTCTATTAGCAACAAAAAAAATAGGACCGATCTTGACCTCATGCATATATTTATAATATTTTGATCGCAATTTTTCTTTTTTTTCTCACCTTCTTCTCTCAGTCGAATTCAAACAAATTATGGCTGAAATATATGCTTGCATAAAACATAACATTCGGAGTTGGTAATATGTTGATATTATCAACTCCAATTATAATATTTAGGTAAAATAATTCATATATTTGTAGCATCCTTCCAAGGCCCGATATACGAATGTATTATATACAAGTCTCCAATCCTTGAGACATATATTTTTATCGCATACAATCACAGATTCACCCACCAACGCGGAAGGGATATGAAAAAAATACATTAGCATTACATACGGATATAATCGCGTATCTCGTAACGATACGGAACATCTTTTCCGCAGGAAGCCCTCGACTACCGTTTGCTCCGTCTTTGTTGTGTGTCACAAAGGGGTCCTACCGGTTTTAGGTGAGCAATCGTACCGGAGCTCTACCCTCGACTAGGACCTTGACACAAGACTTCTGTATCGACCTGTCAATGGCTGATTAGCAACCGCGGTCGCTTTCGTATTTCGTATCAGTACCACACATAAGTCTCCAAAAAATTTACCAGAAGCGTCCGGCTGGCTGAAGAAGGATTACGGTTAAACCGCCATTTAACCGGCCTGATAGTTTCAACAATTTTCTGGGTCAACAGAGGTAACATGGCAGTTTTAAGGTTTTGGTTTTTTTTGTTTTGTCACAAGTTTAAACAAATACTGGTTTACAAATTCACGAATGACGACAGGTGAATTTTACTGTTCGATTCCATTCCATTCTTTAGCACCGACTTCGGCATGATAAATGGTAAATTGCAACGTACGTGTATCCATCTTTGGTACTATATAGGCACACCACATCGTAAAATGTTTACGTTTCTTTGGGTTTATGTTTATCCCAACGATTACCATCTAAGTAAGATATTTCTCAAACCATTCTGGCACGTTTTACCAATCTTCGTGCGAATCAGGTGTCGAACGAAATGGTTTCGGCTCATCAAAATGTTGTATGTACCTTTGGTTTTCGTTTTTTTCTTTCTCTTATCGAAATACCCTGTTGCATGCGTCGATTGACTTTATCGCAGCAACTTCTTGGCAGATGACACCTTAGCCGTCGGCGTAGTCGGCCACTAAAAGGAAGAGTTTGTTTCGTGACAGTGTGTACCCTTCACCGCAGCTTTTATCGACATTGCAATCGAACAGCAGCAACGCTGATCGGACTCTAATATTTGCGCCCGTGTTGAAGGGGGGGAGCTAATTGGTCGAATTCGGTACTGGCAGGGCCGGCCAGGGAAGGTCGTTGTACGAACGCTTTAATGTTTGTGCAACAATCCATCTCACCGGGCGACCGAAGCTTTCCTGCTGCGTTCACGGCGGCGTGGTTCCGAGGCTGAGCTTAAAACCGTCTAACATGACCTACCCTATCCACCCACGCGATTGGTGTTTTCAGTTTTCTTCATGCAATTAAGACACGTCAACGCTGCTGAACGATGACAAACAAAACCCCTGAACAGCGGTACGTTTATTCAATAAAAAAAAAACAACAGTCCCTTTGCAGAGAAACATACACTTGAATACACGTCTTAGCACAGCTGAAAAACGGTCTGTCAA
Source organism: Anopheles rivulorum (assembly GCA_018908115.1). Classification (NCBI taxonomy): domain Eukaryota; kingdom Metazoa; phylum Arthropoda; class Insecta; order Diptera; family Culicidae; genus Anopheles; species Anopheles rivulorum. The sequence goes on along the minus strand of STHB01013571.1, from coordinate 4,412 downwards.
CATTGATACTTTTCTCATATTTCAACGGAAGCTTAAACGTGATGATTAGGTCTTTTCCATACCCTGGTCAAAGCAATTTTAATATGCTCACAAAATAAGAGTAGATTTATAAATTCATCAGCAACATTTCCAGTTCAACAATACCTGCGTGTGCAAAATTTTTTACTAAAAATCCTTCACGCTTCAGCAAATTGGTTCCGGATAGCAATACATCAAAGGAATAACGTTTTCATCTTCAATGAATCTACAGACCTTCCTCATGTTCAAGGATACAAGAAAATAAATAATGATAAGTTCAAATATTTAGCGCTTTCCACAGTTGGAATGCAACAAACCTTTCTGTATTGGGGTGATCTTTCAGTAAATTATCACAACGGGAGCATCCCAGTGTGGTCTCCCTTATAAATCTGCTCCACTGCGAATGGTAACCGTCTAATGTGGAAGAAAAAACAGGTTTTCAGCACACAACGTACGATTATCACATCAAATGCGTAACGTATCGTTGGTTTTAACAGTGGAAAAAGTATCGCAAAATACTACCGTTCTGCCGTTTTTATTTGCTTGTTTACCGTTTCGAGGGCACCACTTTCCATTTACTGGTATTATTGACTTTTAAAATTCTTTCGAAATATTAATGCATTTTAATGAGAAACGGTCACACTGTAGGCACAAAGTTCTCGCAATGCATAATTGATAAAATAAACAGAGAGGGACAACATTAACATTTTTCTGCCATATTTAAGAAACCTGCTAAAGATTCACATCCCTCTGTAGGATTTGATGTGGCTGCTCTTTTTTCTTTTCTCTTTTTTGCTTCATAACATCAAGAATCAAAACACAAAGTAACCGAGAACGATCGCAGTTCGGCGTCACATCTTGTTCTGTAGCCAGCAGAATAGTACGTTTGCGACCGTCTGGTAGTTCGTATCGTGAGTTTATCCGAGGTGAGATTCCTTAGTGTTTTCTGCAAAAAAAGCATGCACTGGATCAGCAGTATACGGTTCCTGATAATTGTGGCCATCGCAGGCATCGCACAATCCTTTTTATGGTGGCCACTCTACGTTAAAAAGCAGCAATGGCTGAACAGCGTCGTACAGCCGTCGGCGCCATCGTTCCCACCGAAGCCGCCATTAAGTCTGCCAGGTAGTGACGATGGACGCGCAAGATGGAAGTGTCAAGCGTCGAATCAACGTGTCAATGAACTTTCGCGCTTAATTTACAGCTGAGGTGAGCTATAGGACGGTGTACGACTTTATCGTGGTTGGTGGTGGTACCGCGGGTTCAGTGATCGCTAGCCGGCTGGCCGAGTTACAACAGTGGCACATTTTGCTAATTGAAGCCGGAGGCGGCCCAAACTCGCAGGATCTTAGCTGGAACGTTAAAGCAGAGCCTCAGGTGGAATCTTGTCTCGGTAAATCAGTGATATGAAAACAAAGAACACATGTTGCGGAATACTTAATGCTATAACGCGGCTTACTTCCATACAGGCGAACGCGAACAGCGCTGTGAAATACCGACCGGCAAAGGATTGGGAGGAAACACTCTGACAAACAATATGCTATACGTCCGTGGCAGTGAAGCAGATTATGACGCATGGGCTAAGCAAGGCAATACGGACTGGGCCCACCGAAATGTACTGCCTTACTTTTTAAAGCTCGAAAATTTCCGTAGCAATGCTTCCTCCAACTCACGGCAACAGCGCGGCAAAGGTGGACCGGTTCCGATCTTCGGAATGCAAGACAAGTCATCTCTAGTGCACACATTCGTTGCTGCTTGCAATCGACTCGGTTTACGAACGGCCGATTATAATGCAGAAACGAATCAAACCGTCGGCTACGTGCAGTTAACGAATCGCCGCGGAAAACGCATTACAGCTTCCGACGCATATATTTGGCCCGTAAAATCACTCTTCAACAACCTTCACATCATGACGTCGGCAAGAGTTACCAAGGTGTTAATAAACACCCGCACCAAGCAGGCGGTGGGTGTGAAAGTACTTATTGATGGCAAACAACGAAACATACGGGCAACCAAAGAGGTGATCCTTTCCGCCGGTCCTATTTTTACACCCCATCTGCTACTATTGTCCGGCATCGGTCCAAAATCGCAGCTCGATGCTTTAGGTATAACGCTCCATGCAGATCTGCCGGTCGGAATAACAATGAACCTTCGATATATAGCATTCCCTTTACATCTGGCAACGAATAGAACGACAACGTCTACATCGCAAAAGAAATTGGAAGCAATAGCATTTCTAAATACTCCACAGCAAACAACACACGTTGGTCCTAGCCATGAGATCCTTTTTCAATACGAACCCCGAGACAGGCGAGAATATTTCTCGATCGGTTTAATACACCTAAGACCGGCGTCGAGAGGTTTCTTGAGACTTAACACAGTGGATCCCGCCGATGCCCCCCTAATCAACACACATTTTTTCAATGATCCAAACGATATGGAAGAAATTTTGCGTGGTATCAAGGAATGTCTCCGGATTCTTCACACAGAGGAATTCGCCCAGTTTGGTTTACAGACCAGAAAACTAAAAGCTCCACCTTGCGATCGGCTTCGGTACGGTACGGACGACTACTGGCGATGTGTGGTTCGTCACGTAGGTCATGTAGCCGATCAACCGTACGGAACCTGCCCTATGGGTAGCAGAGAAAACGGGCAATCTGTAGTCTCGTCAGAATTACAAGTTCATGGAATTGGAAACCTACGAATTGTTGATGCCAGCGTCATGCTACCGGTATCGAACGGTCATACACAGGCGACGGTATACATGATAGCTGAAAAGGCGTCCGATTTGATCAAAAGCTTTTGGGACTGGGGCAACGAACTAGAACGATAGCGCTAGCTGCTTTCAAAATTCAAACGTTCAACGTTCAAAGATAACGTCTGCAGCATTTGTTTAAATCGATTGCTCCTAAATGTATGCAACATGCGTTACACATGAAGCGTTTCACATAACGCAAGCACAATAATTCTGGTATAATTCACCACAAGAGTATTTGAATGCGCTTATTTGAAATCAAGTTTTGCAGAGTAATACAAACATAAAAATCATTAATTTAGCAGCTATGTAGGAAAGAAAATGTACTTATTCTTCAGTTCAATAAAACTAATACATAAAAAAGTCGCTTGACGTGAAAAATAATTATTAAATTATTGAATCCAAAAGAATCGTTCGCTGCATCTAGGTTATGATTTGAAGGACGTTTTAGTTTTATGTAATCTAGGTTGACATGTTTTTCTTTACGTTTCTTAGAGACGCTCAACAAGCTACAAATTAAAATCGACATACGTGTCATGAAATTGCCCCATGTTTTTGATTTTCCCCATACATTGCACTTCCGGAGTAAAATGTTACCTTTAACCCCACGATTGTAACATTGACATCGTTGTGTACCAACGAGGTGCAAAACTCAATTGCAAACATACAGTACCTGCAATGAGAACAAAAAGAATGAATGATCAGTATATTATGTTTGTGCAATTATTGAAATTTTCTTATGTGAAACTAAAAATATCATTATTGTAAAATATTCATGAATAAATCGATACTTACTTCTTGATATGTGTTTATAGTCAAAGACAATAATGTTAAATATCAAATGTCAAATTGAACAGTTACCGGATTAGAAACAAAACACCCAAATTTGGTTTTACGATTGGTAGTTAAAAATTTTAACAATCCATCCCAACGTTTCCTTATTGTTCGAGTAAGGTTTTCGACCGCTATCGTACATACTAACGGCTGATTTCAAACAACTGCGAAATTCGTTAAACGCATTACTTAGCGCACTAAAACGATCATTACACCAACAATGAGGGTAGGAGGTTGCTGGTGAAAACATACAAGCCTTTTTAATGACTGTAGGCTTCCGTTCATGTGAGCATAACTGGCCAGAATCTTCTCATTCTATGCTTCAACGCTGCAGATACCATGTGAAGGTCATCATGTAGGGCATCTGTCATGTACGTCTGTCATTACGAACAGTAAAATGAGTACAGAAATAGAAGCTCCAGAATGAAAATATAAGTTCCTTTGTCACACACTATTCGCATTTGTTGGCACGATCTTCTCGTTCATTCATGCACGAAACCGATTGAAATGTTAGAAAAGATATTCCAATTTGTTCTGCTTCACGATTGCGAACGTAAAGATTGATGTATTATTTCAATATATCTTACATGCAGCAACACTTAGTTAAGAAACTGATGACATAGTCGACTCGATAGCTGGTAAAAATTGAATTGTTGAACTACTTCTTTTTTTTTTGTTCAAACACCAGTCTACCAACACCCGACGATTGTCCAAGTAAAGCAAATGGTGTACCACCAGCACCACCCAATTAAGCCATTTATTATACAAACAACGTGACGGTGTCACGCTCTAAACGTACCACCAA
>STHB01013512.1:0-13272 GCA_018908115.1 Anopheles rivulorum | reverse complement strand
CCGGCACCGGTTGATGGGCCGGTTGATGGAGATGATGGTTCTTCAAAACTGGCGCACTGACAGGCGCTATATGAGTGCAGCGAACTGCATATCTATCATAGACATCCGGGACGGCCGGAAACACTACCCCCCTTCCCCCCTCCTCCCCCTTCTTATTGCAAACGCCATTTTAGTCGACTCATTGAATGCTGCAAGCAACGTTTTAAATGAAGGAAAAGTTAACAGATCTCAGAACCGGGGGACTTTTTTCCCCCCCGGGACGCTTGAGGGATGGGATGGGTATGGGTAAGGGGTGGAAGGAACAGAAACAGCAGGCGAAGAAATTATTTCGTGATTACAAAATTCCCCCCTCACCCCTCCCCGTCCACACACCTCTCATTTGTGTAGTTTCGTTTCGAGTGCAAGGGAAAGGCTGTCATTAGCTTACGAGAGTAATTAAATTTAAAAGTACACACGTGCATGGTACATGTGGAGCGACCCGGGGTCTGCTGGTAGAATTTTGTTCTTGGAAGAGTTTTCCCACTCAGTGTGATCATGCCAGCAGTGTGATATCGATTAATCGCTTTTTGGGTGGTAACACTTTTTTTCATCGGCAAAGTATAATATTTAATGTGCAATTTTGTTGATTTTTAGGTAATTTTTTACGTAATTGGGGAGCAAACTGAAGTCATAAGAAATATGAAGGTGTTATGAAGGTACAATGTTTCCGGTGTAAAAACAGATTTTATAACGATTACGCTTTTCGGCAAACAGAAAATCTATCAAAACATGGGTAGGAATACACCTACTGACACTTTACGTGATTGAATCTCAACAAAGATGTTAATAAGGACAGACATTTTACTTTAACAACATTATTTAAGGTGAAAAATACAAATATTTTGACTCTGAAATGTGTTAAAGTAGACAGCCTTACAGCTCAAAGAGTGAGCTCCATTGTCATGGACAGAAGCAATTCGTCCAAAGTTCAAACGGGTTTTAAATCAAATTTTGACATGACTTTAACAATGCAATAAGTCAAGGTTCACCTCTTGAAGTTCTTGTCTAGAGTATTTGTTGAAAACATAAGTATTTTTTTAGATTCCTGCAATTTTAGATCTGAAGAATCACCTGCAATATCGCATTTGCTCAAGGTTCTCCAATATCATAATTTTGAGTGTATTTTTATAAAACTTTACTTACATTGGCTTACATATGTGCACTTCAAGTGTATGCCTACTCGCCATCATGTATGCCAAAAAGCCCCAAGGTGTTTATACTTTCCAAGTTCTGTCTGCATATCTCTCCATAAGCTATTTAATTTATCGAACTCCATCGTAAACTTTAAAGTTTATACTAAGTAAATTACTCGTTGAAGCATAATTTAATTTGTGAATCAAATTTCTGTCCAACATCTTCTCGGGCATGACAAGGGCATGAACCAGCACAAGTCACCACAGCAAGTCACCCTCTTCACCTTGGTGTCTAGGGTAGGGATTTTTGTTTCTGGCCAAAGTTCTGGACAGAGTCATTCGATAACCGATTACGGGGCACTAGTAATTGTATTTCCCAACGCATAATGAAACAGCAAACGTTGACGTTTTATTTAAAAGTCAATGCATCGGTTGCGCCACGGTGAGCCAGGCTGCAAAATGGTCGGCCTCCAAGCGCCTGACTCACTGCACCGAAAAAGTGACAGAACACCCCACAACATTCATAATTCAGTGCAGCTGTTGCAGGGCATTTATTTATCATCAAATCATGCTTTCGTTTGTTCTCCAATGTTTCGAACACCGGATGCAACTGTCTCACCTACTCTCTCTCTCTCTCTTTCTGTGTATGGAAGGCATTTTGGAAAACTTGTACGCTCCACCTGCTCGGGTTTTGGCGCTTTCGAAGGCGCATCCTTCTTGATTGAATTTGGGAATCGTACCCGTCCCCGAAACTTGGACCGGGGCGTGTTTAGAGTGGTGTTCTTGAGTAAGTTAAATGCAGTAATGCGTTCAAGCGAGAGAGTACTTTTATTGAAGTGCTCAATACTGCTACCCTGCCACCATTTCCCCACCTACCGGGACCTCCCGTGGAACTCCCGTGGAACGTGGTACCGTTCGACCACAGTTTGCGGCACCGTTGTCAGGCTGGGTTTTCCGATTAAAAGTTTCATTTTGGACACACAAGTGCCTGGTGGACCGGAAATGGTGAGCACGTTCCACCCGGTACGGACGGCAGACGGCAGACAGGCGGTACTGTTGATGCTGTGACGGCGGTGAAACCCGGCTCGGAACCATACTTACATGCATGGTGATACAAATGCGAGATACTTTCCTGGAGATGTTGTTCCTACTAGCGACTAACGAACTCACCGAACCATCCCCCCTCCCCATTTTTCGGTCCTGTTTAGGTACCACACACACACATACAAACCCTTGTGCTCGGAACGGTCGCTTCGGTACCGGCCATGTTTGTGCGCTGGTGCGGCCATGGAGTGCAACGCCATGTATATGCAAATTCGCTAGCACTAGCGATATTCGGTGTGGCGCAGTGCAGGCGCAGCAGCGCATGCCTCCCCTTGTGGGTGCGACGATGGGTGAACGTGCGGTGGATACACTTTCTTCACGGCCTGGTCTGCCGCTAACGAAGTCGCGTGTTTTCGGGAGTGAAAACGAAATTAGTATTCATCGCCCGGAACGCATCATCGTGCGGGAACATGTTTCTGAATAAATAAACTTCTTAATAGTATATTTATAGGACAAACACTATTATCCGGTTTCGGCTTCGGCGATGCGCCATCACGGGAGGTTTTTCACGGGGCTACTTTCGGAAATCCGAGAGAGAGAGAGAGAGGAGTGGGTGACCGGGGGATGTCGCTTCTTCGTGCGCAAGGAGTAGCTATCCTCGGGAGACTCCCATCATCATCATCACCATCAAAAAACTATCACGAAAGTCAACCTTACTGTGACTGGTTTTTGCCACCAAACGGCTGCTGCAATGGATCCAATCGGTATTGGGAACGAATATCGGCACATCCGCTTGCTGGGTTGAGTTTGATCACCGGAACCTTTTGCTGAGGTTAATGGGCGTAATGTGACGTTCGTACGGATGCGTTTCCCGACAAGCTGTCGATGCGAGTCCGAACTATTAAACAACTTTGTATGACACATTTAATGGATTGACATGCTGCTATTTGATGTAATGCTTCTCAAAACTATTTTATAATCAAAACTATTTCCTCCGTAATGGGTTGGTGAAGTACATTGTAAATGGTCGTAAAGTATCTTCATATGAGTTTTTTGGTTCACATTTAATCTTCAACAAGGAACTCGAAAACATACACTAAAAGGAATAGTTTATCCATCCCGCAGTGTGTGTCTTTTATTGAAGTTTTACTTTAAAATAAAAAAAACACACACAGATAATTAGTCAGTCGGGTGAAGAGGCGCGCGCGCGCATTTTGCGAAATGTATGCGAAAACTTTGGCCATTTATTTATCTAAGATCGAGGGATATTGTTTAACTTACATGAAGGCACTCCAAGCTCAACGTTTCGACGATGCCAGAGTTTTTGGCTGCACCATCCCGAGCTGGAGCGTTTCATTGTTCCTGGCTGTTTGCGAAAGTAAAGTCGTTCATTATACGAGCAGAGGTAGCAGGGCATCATATACATATATATGATGTACGCCTAGGCGGATGAATGGGTTCAAAATGGCACAAAGCCATCATCCGTTTGAGGTTTGCTTTATGAAACCAAATTAAACTTTATGCACCGGCACTGGCACATAAAAGCACTGATGAATGAATGAGCCCTGAAAGGGGAGGAGGGGGAAGCGGCATATGGGTCAGGAGCATAAATCCCCATCCTTCGGTGAGTCGTAATGTGTGATCTTGGTCGCAAAGAAAAGTGCATTCCCAGAGATCAGTGTTTTCGCATCGTCTTGAAGCAAGGAATAATGTGGCTGGAATGAGATGGTCCAACCATCTTCGGTGTAGAGTCTGGCGTGATTACTTCCAACCTTCATGCACTACACGGAGAAAGCATTGGAGCAAAGTGCTCCCAGCTCAACACGTTAGCGAAGTATGATTGTTTTATGCATTTCTCTGTTACACGTTGTTTTGCTTCGGCCATTTCCTGCCGCCACTTCGGAAGCTGATGCCGTGGCCGTTTCGGCGTCCAACTTAAGCTGTGGCCTCGCGAAAATACGTTTACGAGGGAAAGAACCATTTGGTGGAGGGGGTCCGTGTATGTGTGTGTGTGTGCATGGCACGGAAGGGAAGACTCTCCCAACATTGCCCTCTTCTTGGGATATATTTCTTTTAATAAACGTTTCAGCCTCACTGGCGGTCACTGGCGAAAGCTTTTGGTGGAAGGAACCGCTCTCTTTGCTCGACGCCATTCCCGTTTCTTTGGGCTGGACTGGAGTAAGTACTCCGGTTTGCCGGTCGGAGGACCAGAAAAAAAGTGGCAGCACTGTTGGTTCCCATTTTTCCTAACTTACTTCCAACAAATCGTAATTTTTCCGTACACTTGTACAGTGGCAGGAGATGTTTTTAGTTGTTGTTGTGTTCTGTTTTGGCTTAGCGTTCTCGAATCCGCGCAACTGAATGCAATCCGCTATCATGCTGCACACCGAACGTGTGACCGAGTGCCCATAAAATGGTTGAAGAAAACAAACCGCGAAGCTTCAGCACAATTTCCCCCATTTCAAAGGCGCTTCTGGGTTGTTGTGGGGGGGGGGAGGTCAGAGTTTCCGGGAGTCGTTTGGGGGAAGGTGGTGGAAAATCGTTTCGCCCGTTTGCGGCACCTTGCCACCATTGTGGCTTGGCACAATGCATGATTCGCTGTTGCTTTTATGTGCATTTGGAATGTCAGTTGCAGTAAGCGGAATGATGATTTATGTGTGTGCTTAATTTAATTGAGATTAATTTTAGTGACCAGCGACACACCAGCCGCGTGTGCGATTTGCGGTGCGCGCACCGTATCGGTCGTATCGTATGTAAAGAATTATGGTTAACCACACACGCGACCCTTGTGTGTGTGAGCCTTGGCGTGCCTTTGAAGATGTACGAAAAATAAAACTCCACCGCTTAACACCACAAACGTCTGTGGTGAACACTTATTACATTTTGACTCGAGCACCTAAAAACGAGCCAGCGGTGGTGCAAACTCTTCAACGACGGACGCGCGAAAGCCACACCGAATGCCACACGGAAGAAATCAGTCCACCCCTGGAATGCTGATAAACCGTTTTCTGGGGCAAGTGGCAATATTGAGCCCTATTTCGTACAGCTACTACTGGGTACCGCAGTGGGCAGAGAACACATTTCCATCAACACATCACAACCACAGGGAAATGGGAAAGATGTGCGTACCGAAATTTCGAAATGCCAAGCCCATAAAACGTTCAACTCAAACCAGGCAGCAATTCGGGGCACGAATCGAGCCATTCCATTCCAGTCAGCGAAACGATTGTAAAGAGAGAGAGAGGAAGAGAGAGAAAGAAAGAAAGAGTGAAAGTGTGTGTGAAAGTGGCAGAGATTATTAAAATTTTCGTTTGAAATATTATCATTGTTATTGTTACTGCTCGAAAGTGAATCAATTTTTAAGAACGCCGTACCACCCGGGCTGCCTACTTGGCCAATGGTAATTGGTACACGCGGTGGAATGGAAGGGAACTGGCGGGAAGGGAACTTTGCGCGGCTTTTGTTTGCTGGGGCTGGTGGCATGGGTGAACAAGCAGAAGAAAGGAAAAGGGACGAAACATTCCTAACCACACCGGGTAGGAATGGGTACAATTATGTGCGCTAAAGAGTGCGCACATGGCGAGAGCAACATGAAAGCGATGATAAATATGACGCTCAATGGGCCTTCTTTACTTCGTTTCCGCAGCAATACAACGATTAAGAGGGAGGAGAGAGTTTCCTTGTAAAGGGGACAGGAACTGCCGGAAAAGGGAATCGTTCTCAATGGGAACGATTGTTTGTAGCATTGTAGCAAGAAGTAAATGAAAGAAGTCCATCGTTACGGTTGGAATACATTTGGAATGGAATATAAATAAAACAGAAGGAGTAGAAAAGGACTTGATTGGAACAGTTTTGTTTGAAATAAGAAAAAAATCCATACTTGATTTTGTTAACAATCATTTGTATAGTTTTCTGTTAATGATTTAAAAGATTTTGAGAGGAAATTTCACAGGATTAAAATTTTTATCATTAAAAACAAATCGGATTGCTTCAAAAGTGTACCTAGCTTTCCAAAACTCATTTATATAAATCTTTACAACAGTAGTTTCCAAGATATAGAGATAATACAAGATATCCCAGTGGTTATATTATAATACCTTTAATAAGGCTTTAAGGCCTTTTTAAGGCTTTAATAATGCTTGTGAATTGAAAGATATGCATCTGTTTCAATATTTTTTATAAATTCTTCGAGAATGGTTGCCCAAAACGTTATAAACAGTAAAATAGGCTCTATAACGTTCAAGTATGAAAGATGTTGTACACAAATCATATAAAATACAGCGAACTAGATTTAAGAGGATATCATATTTAAGTGTATAATTGTTGTCCCCGTGACATATGATATGGGCGAAGTTTGTAACTTTTAATGCTCAGTTGGTTTATAGCTAAAACATTCAAACAAATGTTTCAACGAAAATGATTAACGATGCCATATATATTTAAATACAATTAGTTTGTTATGATTTTTATTGGTGTCTTTTTAACTTGTAGAAGATGAGGAGGTTCCATCTCATACGCACTCAGTATAGAAAGACAATTTACGATTTCGCTAAAGAAATAATTTGTTTTGGGATTTTAGGATGCGTCGGATATCCTTCAACCAGACGGGTCCCAAGATAAAAAGCAAAATTCAAAGGAGCATCTGTAATAGAAGTGTCACTGTTTCATCCACTAACTCTCTCACTTAATTTCCACCGCAAAATGTCTCTCTTAGTAGTGGAAGACGTCACATTTTAGAACATACTTCACTATGATATTTTTTTGATTTATGATTTCTATTCCTTCATTTAGAGGATTCACCTGAATTGCTGAATACATATAAGAAAGTGGAACAAAGTCGTGTATGAAACGTCTGCTGTATTAAATCAATCGAATGAGTTCCATTATAAAAGGGTATCTTGCAGACCAGCCATATTCAATTAGTATAGAGTTGCCTAAATTGTACAGAACTGACCTTAAAACAAACATTATTCCAAAGCCATATATTTAAACATTTGATGTTATCCATTTACAGAAAGTCATCAAGAACTTTCCATCACAGTTACAGTTTTAATTTCCTGAGATCAAGTAAAAAATAATAATGTTTTGATGCTACAAAATGGATCATTCTGGCCTTTATAGACTTGATGGAGAGATACAAAATAATATCCGGGATGTAAAACCGTACATCACTAGCTCTGCTTTTAGTAATTGGAAGCTGACATTACCTCACCATCAACCAAATGAAACGCGGAACGTACAAATCACCGCCCATTCAATGTTCCTCGTAAACGATGTCCTGCAAACTCTGCACAACAAATCTCCCAAATGTGTCCGAAAGTACCAAAAACTGTGTACACTACTAAGTAAGTATCGAATCGGTAGGCATACACGGGTTTTTAAGGGCAACGCCATTTTAATTGAAATTCATCGAATTGTAAATGTGATGCAATAAACAAAATATCACCAAACATCGTACACCCTCCCACGGATGATAAAAAAAAACCCCCGAGAGCTAATTGTTGGACGATGGTGGCACGTTTTTTGGGCACTATTGATCCAAGAGTCGAACATCCACCACCGCGCACACACATCGCACATCGTTAATGCGTGTGTTCCCGCGCTATTTTAGCCAGTGACACAAATGTTAGGTGCAAAACACTCGCCCTCGGCTCGGGTGGTTTGATTATTTAGCTGAACTGAAAACAAATTACATTTACATTAATTAATTTTCCGTACGGTGGACGGACGGGCATTTGCAAATCGATGCTTGCGGTGGGTGGTGTAATGGGCCTTTCCAGAGCGACAGTACACCGCCAGTAGTAACTGTCGGAGAAATCCTTTGCCGAACACGGTGGTGGCGCAGTTCGCAACAAAATAGTAATTTGCTAAATATAATCTCTGTCCAACCTCCCCGGAATCTGGCTGGCGGCGCTAGTCGTCGGTCGAAAAACCTCTGGGCTCTTGTAGCAGTGACACGATCCGGTACGCATTCGCATTACGAGCCTGTGAGCGTTGTTTGGTATGCAACGGACGAACCGGTTGAGGCCGGTCCAGATGTGCACGGTCCTTTTCGGTAGCCATCGGGACACGTGGATGTGGGGGGGGGGGGGGGGGGGGGGGGGGGGGGGGGGGGGGGGGGGGGGGGGGGGGGGGGGGGGAAGGGTGGATTTGTTTGGGGATGTGTGGAAGACCAAGGGAACATAAATACTGGCATTAGTTTTGCAAAACCGTATGTTTGCTGTAATATCATTAGTACACACCAGGACTGTTGTCCTGTGTACCCGTACGGTTGGTGGCTGGACAAATGTGCCGAACGTTACACGAGACCATTATGCTGCTTGGGCAAGTTGATTTGTTATCAAACCGTACTGGCGAGCGTGCTCGATTTGTTTTTTTTTTCGCTTGGGTTTTGCTTGACTCCTCCGCGACTCCTCAGCGATTCCTTGCGACTGCGTGCATGGTTTGTCGCCCTGCCGACCCTGCTAAATGCCGTCCAGCGTTATGTCTTTGTTTTGCCACGGTTTTTGGCGTTCCCAACCACGTTAGGGGCCATTTGTTTTTTTTTTTGGGGGTTTCATAATCACTCGCCTCGCCTACGAAGACACGTGGTGCAGCACGTGGTGAGAGATATATCATTCCGAGTTTACTTCACTTCGCCACGGCCAAAGACGCTCGTTAACGATGGAATAATTACTGTACGGCGTTGCTGATTGTGGATCACAATCCGTGCTAGATGCGACCAGGAAAGCCATGCCAGTGTGACCGAGAGAGAGAGAGAGATGATAGAGAAAGAGAGAGAGAGAGAGAGATTATAAAAATGAAGTCGCCGTACGCTGTTTGGTTCGGACCGGATTGCAAGGTCAGCCCACAAAAAGGGAAGGAGTGGAAGGTTGAGGGTAGGATAGGGGAGGGGGGGAGGTGGAAGGGGGTTAGTGGGGTCGGTAAAAATGAACCTCGCAATGGGGCAATGGGAAACGCCGGGCAAGAGATAAAGTTGTGTGATACTCGAAAAAGTGTACAACCAAATCTCTGTTTCCGGTTCATATTGCCTTCTTGTGCCTTGGCTGTGTGTGTGTGTGTGCTGGCCTTTCCTGCTGTGCCGTGCTCGCGAACTATACGGCGTGCTATCTTAATTACAAAAGTTTCAAATTAAATCATAAATTAAATAAATTGCCCTTACCTTCGGTGGCCTGCTGATGAACCTTCATAAATGCAATTCTCCTCGGAGCAGTAGTTTTTGAGCGAAATGGTGCTGATTTTGTTTTACATTTTGCTTGCCCATGTATTTTTTTTTTCGCTGTGTGTGTGTGTCTGTTTTGTTGAATGTTTTGTGCGAACTTCTTGCCGTACCGACCTGGAACCCGGGGTAAAACACGGTGCGAGCTTGGACCGTCTTAGTCTTTACACGCTCATTTGAAACGATTCGCGCTGGATCGGTTTTTTGATGAAGTGCAAAACTGCTGACCAGTTTTGCCAGCAACTGACGGTCCGGGACACACACACCAAAATGAATAAAAAAAAAATACACGAACATTACATTGGTAGAGCTTAGAAAACAGGGAGAAGGAACGGTGAACATAAGAACAAATAATAAAAGTTGCTAATACTTTATAAATTCACTCGCTGCATTTACGTAAATGAGTTTTGCTCATCCGAAGTGAAGGAATGGCAGTAACATAATACGAACAGCCGGCATGGACGTGCCCAGGCGGTTCCTTCCTGGGTTTTGGAGAAAGGCGTTGCTTTTTTTTTTATTCTTCTCGTGTTCTTCTCTTTCTCTCTCTCTGTCTCGAATGGTCCAGTGTCGGCAATCAATTGCTGTCGAGTGTAGAACATAACGAAGGTACACCGAAAACAGGGCCACCGACCAAAGTGGGCCTCCCTGTTTGGTTGGAGGTGTAGAAGAGTGAGCCAAAAAAGCAAAAAAAAAAAGAAGACTGTAAGTTGGGGCCTCTGGAATTGCAAATGAAGTAACTCATGCGGAAGTTTCCATTCTGTAACGAAGCTTCCTTCGTGCTTGTTTCCCTTTTATTCCAACAGGAGGGTAGCAACAACAAAACACACGAATAAAGTAAGTTGAAGGACGCGAGTTTCGAGGTGGTTGAAGAATACAAAAAAAAAAGTGTCCTACAAGAATATTGACACTATCCATTTGAGAAAGAAATATTCCCATGGAAAACCTTGTCTTGAAGAGGACCAGGGGGGGTGAAAAAAACGACAACTCACCCAGATTTGCCAGCTGCTCGCTGTGCTGTATGGAAAACGGGGTTGTTTCCGAAGCGAGATGAAACAAAAACGAACTCACGAACCACCCAGCATTTGGTTGGGGACTGGACAAGGCGTTACTGCCCTTTGGATGAGCTGTCTACTAGCTTCGTGTCTTTCTGAAGCATTTGCCCCATTATTTGTTCTCATTAAACGGTTTTGCCAATGTTCGTCAAGACTGGCAGCAGCAAGATGTTGAAGCGTTGAATTCGCTTCAAAACCGACAGTCCCACCGGCTACCTTTTTTGGAAAACCGTGTGGAAACATTATTTATTCTCGACTCGACAGTGAAATTGGGACAATTGGGGAGAGTTTTTTTTTTGGTTCTTTGTCCACCCCGGCTAGAAAGGGTCTGCAATTCGGAGCAATTTGCTCAACACCACACTGTGTGCGATGCTGGTCTGGCGATAAAGAATACACAGAACACCCGATATTCACGTGTACGGTTGTGTGCGACGCAAATTCTTGAAGCAAAGTGACAAATTTTCCCCGGGTCAGATCTTAATGCCGTGGCGTAGGAGTTCCACCGGATATTCATACGGATGCTCCGAGCGTTCCTTTAGCACCCACGGTAGTACGCGGAGACATTTGTACCTACCTTCCAGCAAGCAAGGTACGCAATTACACCTGTACGGTCCCGAGCTACACGTTCCGGATGGGCAAATGGTACAAAAAAAGAAAAACACACAATCTCAAGAAAAGCGACCACTCAGATGCGAGCCCTTTAATACACACGACACGACACTTTGTACGCCGGTTTCGTAACGCCCGGTGGAGAAATTTGTCGAGCGGACAATTTCACTTTCTCGCCACGGACCAATCCGCTGCTGGCGAGTTGCCGTACAGTACCAAGGGTGAACATGAGCAGAATGAATAAATATTTTGCCTATTCCAATTTTGGAAAGTGGATCCATCTTCAACAATCTTCACGCGCGTGTGACGGTAGTGCATTGCCGGGTTTTTGGTCTAAGCTGTTTTGGAGTGGCTTCCAGGAAATGTTGGTACACTGCAATGGATGATCCTTGTCAAATGCATATGTGCTTTATTTGTCTGTTGAATCATTCACCAGAATATGCGTTATTTCTCATGTTTTGGTGGTCGTTGTATTAGTGTTACAGGAAAAATACAAAGCTAAGCATGCTGTTACAGTATACAAGTTGTTTATATGTTTAGTATTTTATTAGAAAGGATCTATATTTTACGCATGCTATTTGTGAGAGAAGATTGTAGTACATTCAGTTTGAGTTCAGTTTGATGTTTGCTCATAGAAAGATTATGACATTAGGTTACAATTTCTAGAAATAATTAGAAACTTATTGTCAGTTCCTCGGGTTATTACTCAATCGCTTAAATACTTCATCTTTTTTTTCTCTTTATATACAGACTGAGACGAGCAATAGACACGTGCAGAAGAATCTCGATTATTCCGAACCTGATTAACAATGGGGCAGATTATCCGTGATCCTCATATTGACATTTGCATAGCTGTTTTGACATTTTATGTTTTGACATTTGATGCATTTTAGTTGAATAAAATGAATGTTTTTTATAATTCTTTGCCAAATAAATATTGTTCCAGCAAGTTCAACGCTACATCACCAAGATCATGATGATTTTTACTTGCTTTTACTGAATAAATCACCGTTTATTTTTTAAATTCGAATTACCAGGTGGCTCGAAGATGTCCGCTTAATCAAAGTTCTGTTGCATAAATTTTAAGGAAAATTGAATGAGAAAGTTGTATAAATTTTAGGCAATAAATACTTATTATTTCTCCCTCATTATGCGTTTAAAAGTACAAAAAATATAATTCCTTTAATTAAATGTAAAAAAAATAAAAATTCCATCCCCATTACCCATTGAGCTGGTTTAAATAGATAATCAAAACAAAATTCACATCACATTTCCCCTTATCGCAACAAGGCACAACTGTTCAGATAAAGGTTTAGCCGGAAACTCCACAACACAAACTCACAGCTCCACACACTCAGACGAGAGTGTCCTGCATGTTTGCAGATCGTTACGAATGCTGCCGGGCGGAAAATGGCTCGTTTAGCTCGGGAACAATAAATTAAACAAATGCTTACACGTGGATTTGAAATATAAACACGTCAACTAGGTTGCCGGTCAACCTCATGGTACCGGTCAATATGGCGCACGTTTCTGTTCCGTATTTTTCACGGTCTAGCACACCGGGCCCGACCGTACTGACCGGGCTGGCGTTTGCCAAACGTGTGCCCATCTCGGATGGGGAAAAGAGGGGGGGGGGGGGGGGGTGAGAGTTCCAGCCTTTTGCTGTCGAATGTAGGATATGTATTTCATCTCGCGCAAGCGACGACAAAAACGGGACGCGAACGACCGACGTGTGGAACCACTACTGTGAGCGAGGAACGCACGTTAGCGCATTATCGTGCTGCTCGATTGGGCCATTAACTGGCCCAACCACCTGGGTAAGGGTGTGCAACCCTTTTCGAACACGGTGCAACATTTTTCAAATCCACAAACCACCAAACAATGCCCAGCTTTCAGCCAGCCCAGCACCCTTCTCCACACAGTGCAGTCGTGTGCCATGATGCACAGGAGACGTGCAAACCAGATGGAGACGATCTGGAAACCCATGGAGCACTATTTTTCAAGCACACCACATGCGACAGATATGAAACCAATTTCTTTCTATCTTTTTCTCTCTCTCTCTCTCTCTCTTCTGTTGCTACACGAAACAATAACGTCCATTTTCAATTCGGTTGCATTTCGCCCGGATGTCACTGTTGAGCTTGTTGTCGTTATTGTTTGCCGCTTTTTAAATAAT
>STHB01013470.1:0-13278 GCA_018908115.1 Anopheles rivulorum | reverse complement strand
GCCAACAAATTACAAATGAATTGTTATTGTGAGGCCGGTTTCTCTGCGAGCCGGGTAAACCCTCTAGAAGACGAAGCTTTTTGCGGAAAGTCACTGTTGCTGCTGCTGCTGCTAAAGCCCGGTAGCCCGGCCAGCGGCCTCATTAGAATCATCAAAATCCGATCGTCCGGCGGGATCGTTTGAAGCTACACCGATCGGAACACGCGCTCGGGCAAGGGTTATTAAATCATCTTTTAAGCCAACCGCCGCCACGGCGAATTCTCGCTCGCAATGATGGCAAAGAAGAAAAGATCAACATTTTATTAACCTATACCCGGGTGCGGGATGGGAGAAAAAAAGAAGCAGAAATAGGTTGCACAAACCTGCCTGCTATCCTCGATGTGTGGTCGAAAGGCAACAAACACGAGGCAAACAACGTATAAAGCATCAGAAAAACATCTGTCCACCATCGCACCGAAGCAGATCTCCAAAAAGGCGAAATGAGATGAAACACACCTCTCGCGCGAGCATTTGAAAGCCGTTGCTTCTGCTGCTTCGATATTGGTGTAATTCCACCTTTTTTGGCGTATGTTTCATACACCACACAAAAACTGGTCGTTTTCGGCTGAGTTTTGAGCACTCGCTTCGTTTGGTGGTATGCCCAAAGAGATTATCCTTACCAAGGACACGATCAGCCGAAAAAACTCTCCAAAAGCACCACAAGAAGTGCATTCCCAGGTTCCAGAATTTCCTAAGGTACCACACACATTACGATCGCGAATGCTTGGGGATATTTGTGTTTCTTTTACTCAACTCCCTGCAAGTTTTCGCTCAAAATTGCTACTGTACCACCATCGAAAAAAAAGGAGCAGTCAGGAAACGCTTCGCGCCCGACAATGAGCATTATTATTGCAAATGCACACACACACACACACACACACGGCGTGCTGGCATTTCGTTTTCTCGCCTTTAATGTATGTTTGGCGATTGCAATCTGGCAACCGAATAATAAAAACAACCAACAGAACTCTGCTCCTAAAAAAGCCGATCGAAAGCGGAAAGTTTCCATACCGGCCGGCACCGTTAGCATGCCCACCAGGGCAAGACACATCGTGTGGATGGTTGTCCCCCACCGTTTTTTTTTTTCGGTGGAAAATTTATGGTTCTTTTCTGATAATAAATTTTACCCCCTTTGCCAGCCTTTAAACACACACTCGCCGCCTCTCGCTGGGTGCATCTCTCTCTGGATGTAGTAACACAGATTTTGCACACCAGCAAAACGATGGGCAAACATTGGCGAACGCAGCACACGGTGGCAGGATGCACATTTTCGATTTTTAGCCGAACTTTTCCCACTTCCTTCCTGTGCGCGCCGGGCCGACCGGTTCTCGGTTCGTTCGATGTTGGGCTGGCTCAACTGTGCAAGAGAGTCGGTCGTTCGGTCGGTAGGTTTCTGGAGCAGTTAATGAGAAAAATGGGCTGCATTGTGTGCAGCGGATGTGCGGTTGCTACACACACACACACATACGCTTGGCGCTTACGAGACCCACAATCACCCGCTTTTACAACCCTCTACCGAAAAAGGGGTAAGAAGGGGGATGGTTTGCAGTTTCTCGCGTGCCGTTTTTGGGGCGTGTGGTACACCACGTTTCCGGAACGAAGCAGCATAACACGCTTTGGCGGGAAACGTGCTAGAACACACTATAGGCACACTAGAAGCCGGTGTTGCTGTTCTTTTCGAGCACAGGATGCATTTGTGTGTATTTTGCGCGGAAACACATCGAAACGGTATCCCTTTTTTTAAGGGTAAAGCTAGTGTGGAGGCACCATTTGGAAAGGCCATTTGCCTTAGTTGCTTGTTTCCGAAATCAATAAAACATAACTAATGGCATATAAGGTGGCATGCACTATTAGAGTTTGCTAACAGCTCCCTACCGGCTTTAAAAGAGCTTGGAAAATGTGTCAAAAACAAACGTAACCCACAGCCAGGCTATTGCGTGTGAGGATAGTGGTGTGCGTAAACTGCGAAACAATTAAGTAACTCGCAATCAACACCATTAGAAACGTATCTCATTAAAGACAAAACAAAAAGTGTTCCATCTCAAGTTGCTCTTACATCATTACACACACACACACACACACACCCATCTCTATAGAGCGCTATTATGATGCTTGAACGCATCCTTAGCGCTGCTGAGCGTGTATCACAAGCATACTCGTGTTCACACTCTCAATGCACCCACCAGAAGCCAGGTTATGTATAATGTAATCACGCGCAAAAAACAACACCCATGCGGTGTAATGGGCATAAAAGAAGGTCCCACTCGTACCAAGTCGCCTGGGTTGCATCAGTCAAAATGTGATGACTCACTTAGCGCATCACCTCATGTGCCCCATCGTGTTCAATCCATCATCATTATCCACTTGGATAGGGGAGACGATGACACACACACACACACACACACTTCAACCGAGCGATGGGTTGCAGATTTTACATACCGTCTCTTATCACGGTGGAAAAGCAAAAAAAAAAAGGACAATCTGCAGCTACAGGCGCAGATAGAATGCGTTAATCACAACGCTGGTAAAGGAAAATCAGGTATAATGAAGGTAAATCACAAACAGAGTCACAGTTTTGGGGAGTGAGGACCCCGTAAGCGTGAGAGACACAGTGAGAATCCGGGAATGCCATACTTCCGAGAAAAGAAAAGAGAGCGAAAATGCAAGCGCACAAAGGTGAATGAGGTGGAACGCACCGTCAAGACTAACTGCAGCATAATTGCAATTATCGTAGCCCTTTTCATGTGCAGCAAGCGACACAACATAAAATGGAATGGTTGGCGTTTGGCTGTTCCTAAGCAGTAAAAAGAGAGGGAAAGAGAAAGAGAGAGACCAACGATAGCACAGCCATCAACCACTGGGTAATGGTTTGGGGCTGGTTCGGTTCTGCATAACTAGCATCCTCTTCCAACGTCACCCATAATATATAGGCGGGCCGGGTGAGATTCGACTCCCAACAACGATGTGATGGCGCGACACGCGGGCTTATGATGCTACTGTCATAAATTCTTCTACCACTGAGCACCAACGAGGAGTGCTCCTTCGGCTTCCTACTCGACTCTCTTGGTCGTATCCCGGTCACGGCACCAAGACGCTAGACAGTACTGAGAGCCCATCGGAACGCGCGCGCACACAAAAAAGCCCCAACGACCGAATCGGAAAGATGGTATTTAAAAACCGCAATTATTTTAATTGAAGTGCTCCACGTAACAACATCATCATTTTTCACAAGTTTGTCTCCCGGCAGCACCTTTTCTTGCCGTGGCCGAGGTGGACGTCTTCTTGCAGCGCGACATTTAAACCGACGAACACAACAAGAGCAAGAGAGGCAGCGCATCTTCTCTGTTGCACTTTCGGGGAGAGATGCTGTTTGCTTTTCACGTGTCTGTCTCGGTTGTGCATTTTCCTTCCACTTTTCATGACTTCCATACACACACACACACACAAACCTTAAAAGGAGGGAATGGTACATGGTAGCCGAAAACGCGAGGAGTGCAAATAATTGCGGCATATCTCAATAAATTTCTTTCGAACCACAACCATCATCATCATCAGCCAGTGATCCAGGTTTCGGTTGTCTCGTTGTCGTCGTTGCTGATGCTCGTCAGGCGATCCTTCTACTCCCATGAGAACCAGGCCCCGTGTGCAGAAAAAAAACAAGCTCGCATCTCGGCATGCAGAAACAACAGAGAGGAAAAGGATTAAAAATAATTTCTCAATTAAGCAGCACCATCTCCTTTTACACGGTTTCGGCGACGGTGCACTCAATTATCGGGTGGTCTTCCTCTGCCTTTCGTACGGCTGCATACACACACAAAAAAAAAAAACAAAAAAAAAATAGTATAACCAGATCGCGAACGAGCCGCCAAGATGCTGATTATGTGTTCACGACGATGCCTTTCTACCAGCGCACAATCCCATACGGACCATGGCAAACTATTAAATACCGCGCGCAACAAAAACCGGCGCACCATATGGTCTTTTAACCGATGGGATTACACTCTCGCTTTTCTTCTGGCTTTAGCATAAAGAAAAACAAGTCTCCTCCAAAACCGATCAGCCGGGCGGAAGTACGAGCGAGCGCGCACCGATCTTAGTCGCCCATTACTCAACCTGCCACATTGCGAACAAACTGTGCGGACGAGATGCTACGACGGTGGTAATTAGAAGTCTAGAGGTATCTTCGCATCCTGCCAACTTGGGATGTGCGTGTGGTCGTACGCAAAGCTGTTCGCAACATCTTCCACTCCCGGGCGGTTCCGACCACCGCGAGCGCGAACCAGCGCAAGTGCAAATAGACACGGCAATCGATCAGTCTCTTCAAGCACAGTTCCCACTCCGCCGGCTTTTCCGAAGGGGTTTTCACGATCAAAAAGGTTGTCACGTGTCTGTTGCCTACGGTGGCATACTGTCAGCTTGCGACTCGGGTCGATAGATCCCGACCGGTGTTGCATCTTGTGTGTTTGATGCTTTTGGGACGGGCGAGCAACGCATGCAATGCGATTTTGTAATTCTACACCAATATCTAGACGATACCGCATCCGATGGTTGTCTCGGAGTCGTCTCGCGCCTGTCTGGGGGACTCGCGTTTTCACTGACATATGCGAAAGGATGAGTATGACCCCCGACGTTTCGGGTGGAACGATAAGAAGAACCGATTTGGAAAGCGAAACACACACACCGAACACCGTTGCGCCGATAGATAAATGGTCGCATGTTCATCATACAAGGCAAAAGATGCATCTTTCATCTTCGCTGGCAGGCAGCTTCTGAAGCAATTTATTCTAGCAAGACTGAACACACGGGTCCGACGCACGCAGGACTTTTGATTGATAAATTGGAATATTTTCAAATAAATTCATAACGTTAACCAAGAAACTAGTGCGCACCACCACCGGGGGAGGGGGAAAACACACACACAGCCTGTGATCTTTTCGCCTATAAAAAGAAATAAATCGATCACCGGTGACAGGGATTTGCTGCATAAAAAGCTGTACTCGTACACACAAGAACGTCGCACGATTCGTTCGGTACAAAATCAAATCTCAAAAGCAATCAGCAGACGCTGTGCAACGTACAATTTAAATTCAATCCAAATCAATGCCAATACCAAATTTAAACTTATTTTTTCCCCCTCTGGTACACCCCTGGGGTTGGGATTGGCAAGAGAAGTTTGCCAACTTCCATCTGCCACGCCTGCTGCCAAGCGATGCAAAATAATCTTAAACAACAATGCATTTCCCGGGCAAGGCGACTGAGCCAGTTGTGCTTTTTCTCTCTCTCTCTCTCTCTCTCCCGGCATAACGCAATCATTCGTGAAGGTCGTTCCGGTGGTGGGAGCTGGGGAGATGAAGGAGGAGGAGGGTGGGTGGTCTGAACGGCAGTACAGTCGGCTGATAAGAACCGTAAGAAACCCTTTCACGTGCAGAGATCGCAATCGAATCGCTCAACTTGCACGCCGGGATGGGTGTGTGTGTGTGCAGCATAAAGCAGCTGGAAAATCGTGTGCACGCTCTATTCCGTTATCGAAACATACCGGGGAGGGATGGTGGCGGGAAATGAAGGTGGTGCTGGAAAGAAAATCGATAATGCCAAACCGAAGAGCAGAACGATGCTTCAACACAACAAACAAACAAAAACAACATACAAAGAAAAGACGTCTTTGGGTGTTCCGACAATGAAGAACCGGCGGAACACGCGCAGCAAACAGGGAAAAGATGAATGCATCACAATGAGCGAAAAACAACCGATGAAAGTATGTGGAAAAACAATCCTTTTCCCTTAAAAGTTTCATCCCTTAATAAAACACACACACAGCGAAGTGAAAGGGGTGGAACCGATGGCGAACAGAGGGCGAATGCTTTCCACCGCCGCCGTGCAGAAGCGCAAGGAAAATGGTGGTTAGAGAAAACAGGCGGCCGAGGTCAATGCAAGTACTTTCCACAAACTATTTCATTCCTTCTGCCATTAGCTATCTGGCTCCAGCACCAAATCCTTCCGATGGCACGCACACACAATACATTGCAATTCTTCTGCTTGCTCGATCAACGGCATTTAGTCAGTGCATGTGGATTGGGAAATGGAGAAAAGAAGGAGAAATGGAAGGGAGCAGCGAAAACTTTCACCGACCGGGTCCGGGTTTTGGGGGGATGGAAAAATGCCAAACACACGAACCGTGGGACACAGCGATAAAGGATAAATACCATCACATGGGCACGCTGGCGGGCTGGCTGTGTGCGCGCCTTCTTCGCACATCAAAATGCTTCGTTATTTGAATAACGCGAAGTAGTGCGCGGTGTGTAAGTATGTGTGTGTACTGCCACTTTTCTTCCAGCATCCCAAAAAAAAGATGCATTTTCCGGCCAAATTTTTCCAATCGCTGGAACAAGGGATGAGAAGCAAACAGAAAAAGCAAGCACGACGAAACTTTAGCCCGTTGGGAGTTTTCGTTCGTTGGCTCTGCTTATTCGCCTTCCAGCACACAAAAGCCAACGCGAGTGAATGCATTCCAGTGCGGGTTCAATCTTCGTTGCTCTAGAGGAACCCCCTTTCCCGACTGGATCAATAGACATAACTAAGCGTCGAACAGAAGGCAAAGGCGCGTGTGCTCTCGCTGCTTACAAAAAAAATGGTTCAAATACTTTCACTTTCCATGCGAAGAAGCGAACGAACTCACGGTACAGGTCCTTTGCTTCTTCAAAGCTTCAGTTACTAAAAAAAAACAGGTATCCCTACCCTTAAGAAGCGACCGTGTGCACGACCGGTTCGATGTGTACCAAATTGCTAATGATTGGAAAGAAAAGTTAAATCGATTGCTGAGCATTTATTAATTTTCTTTATCTACATTTGCACCGTGCCGTGGTTGGCATGGTACCACCCCCAAGTAAGAAGGGAATGATATCGTTCAATTACACTCGAGCATTCCAAAGACGCTGGTCAAAAAGGAACGAAACCCAACGTTCACAGGCGCTTATGCCCCGGCTCTTTCCAGACCATTTATATTTTATTACTATTTAATCTCGATCTGCCTTTTCCGAGGGCAGGCACATCGCACACCATATCGAAAGCAAGAAGGGGACAGTGAACTCCATTATTACCTTTACCGGACAGCCATTTACCCCGGGGCTCTGACGGGAGATGGAGGATATCGGGGGTGTATTGTAATCCTTAAAACCGTTCACAATCGTTTAATATCCACTTATTGATAGTGAGCTGTACGAATCGGTTGTACTGTACTGGGCAAGTAAGGACACGCTCCAATTCGGTGTAGTTGTGTCTTTGGTCCGTTTTCTCGAGACTCACCCTTCACACGGGATGAATGGGAGGGAGGGGTAAGATGTCCACACGAGAGACAGAGGGTGGAAAGAATATTTGAAGCAAGCTAATGGTGTAATCCTATGCGATTACCAACCATCACACACACTGGGAAGGACTTGCAAGTGGACTACCCGAAGAATTCTTGTGTGGAGAACACAAGAGTGCTCTCCACTAGCACAAAACCCACCCAGGTTTTAAGGGTTGGAGGAAAGCTTCGGGCAAAAGGGATGATGTACAGGAACCCGGGCGGAATCGAATCTAGGCGAAGCAATCGAACGTGCCATGTCCGATTGTGTCATGTGGTGCCAGCACTCCCGTCGGGTGGTGTTGCATGTGTATGTCCTTTTAGTTATGGTCTCTGGGAAACGATTCCCAGAATCGAGCTTGCCGTGCAGGGACCGTGCATCGGAGCGCACAGAGAGACAACACCAAAAGGAATTTCGCCTTCTGAAGGGTTATCCTATCAGACACAGAAGAAAAGCCCGCGTCTCAAGCGTGTGAAAATTCTACCACCAGCTCTCTTTCTCTTCCCGAACGAACGTCAAACAGAGGACACGTTTTATTTCGAAAAACCACTAGTTCACTGTTTTCGTTGCAAAGGGGAATGGCGGCATTCTCCAGAACCATTTTGACCAATCAAATCGAACAAAACGATTCCAATCCCGCTGGTGACCAGTGTGCCAGGCGAACACACGATTATCTACGGCGACTTTGTTATCCATTATCTTTAGTTGTTTTCAATCACGTTTTATTGCAAACCACTCGCTGACGTTGAATTGATATTAATGCTCCAAGTGCAGCGAAAGGAGGTTGTTTTTTTTTTTTTGTTGCTGCCCCAAAAAGGACACACTCGTATTCGTTTCACCCGAATATGCTTTCAAGTGTCTATTAAAAACACGCTTTTAAAAAACACTAAATGGAGCGATTAATGTACTTTTAAGTCATCCACCCCACCGTCAAGATTTACAGCCCTCGAGATTTGGCAAACGTATCCGAGTGTTTGTCGCTCGTTGAAAAGGAAAGCGCACCAACGAAATAGAGCCACGAATTGAATCGAACTGACCAAAAATCTCTGTCCCAAAAGAACAAAAACCATCACAACACATAAAAATGAAGCGAACGCCACGACGGATTTATTTAAATTCGATACTTTAATGTCTGGAGAGCGCTTTCTGTGTGTGGAAGGAAGGATCAACCGCGTTCGACAACTTCCTCAGCAGGTAATCGATATAGGTGCGAACGTGAAAAACCACATTAACGAAACGCGATCGTAACAACAGCAACGGATCGATCGATCGGAAGGTAAATGGATACCTTTTCCCATACCGTATATCCAAACGTATTCTTTTTCTAATGCGCGCCCGCGCCCCGTAACGCGATGGAGGCGCGCAAATGTATGGAGAGAAGGACAGTTTTCTGGCCGTGCGGTTGTGGCTGAGCATAAGATTTATTGACCACGCAGCCGAACCCGCACCGCGTATCGAGTTCTTTACCATTCGTCCCCCCCCCCCCTCCCCTCCCTTCCTTCCAACCCCATACCTCTCCCCTTTTCGCCATCCGAAACAAGGGTGTTGACTAAATGATTTTCAACATTCCTTTCCACATTCAGTTTAAAAGATGTCCCATTCCACAACCGTCAATCGCCAAAATTGATGCATCGAGCAATCGATCGTCGAGTGACACACGCAAGCGCCTAGAATTCATCCTCGAGAATTTCTCTTACAAAAAAAAAACAGCGGACAGCCTCCAAACAAACGTAAATAATGCTTCTTTATTGAAAAGTTTATTTGATTTAAAGCGGGAAATAAACCCATTAGAAAGAAAAGACACACGATTATCGCTAACAACGGCGTTAATGATGTTTCTCTCCCCCATCACAACATGTAAAGCAGCTACGGCAGGGAACGGAATCGGTT
This sequence comes from Anopheles rivulorum, assembly GCA_018908115.1. Lineage (NCBI taxonomy): Eukaryota > Metazoa > Arthropoda > Insecta > Diptera > Culicidae > Anopheles > Anopheles rivulorum. The sequence goes on along the minus strand of STHB01013470.1, from coordinate 4,006 downwards.
TTTTTAGTGATGTTACACACGGGTTATTGTGTGCTCTTCCATCCCATATCATACGCCATATATGTCCCCGCGGATGAGATCGATGAATGGTTTTAACACATTTTTTTGTATCTTCTCTGCTCGAACTTGACGCGGGTGTATCATCATCAATCGCGAGCAAAGAAGCTGGCGACCAGGCGACGGGCGATGTTCTGCGTGCGTTTGTGTCTGTGGGGTCTTTTGAAGCGCGAGCACATTAGGACAAACACACCATTAATCTTTCATTTTGTCATTGAGCAACCACACAACCGAGGTGGATGTGAGATGGGCTTCGTCGTGAGCGGGCGACGGACCTCCAAATATTCAACTACTATTTTCATGAAAAACCGCTGGCAGTAAAGAATACACACAGGAATGTGCGTTCGAGGTGAAGTTTTTTTTTTCTCGGTGGTATCCTTCCTTTCCAGTGCTTGTGGTGTCGCATGTACCAAAAACCCAGCGAATGAACGTTTCCGCGAAAGGCGCGTTCGTGTGCGGTTGAAAATACCGATGGGTAACCACAGAAACCCTAACCTAACCTCCTGATCGGATGCTGCTTGACGAAGACGCTGGGTGATGCTGATGGCTGGTGGGCACATTAAACGCTCAAACCGCATTAGCCGCCAGCATCTTTTCCGCGCGTTGTGTCGTTTCTCTAAGGGGCGTGTTCCCAAACCGTGACACACGCTACGTGAAAAAGCGAGAGCGAGAAAGCGCGACCGGGTTGGCAAAATTCCATCACGAAAAAAGCGGCAGCCAGAAAAACCACAACTAAACAAGACGAGTAGTCGCGCGAAAAACTTCACCACCAGTTTTCACGCGCCATCCCGCTTCAACAAGCTGCCACCACTGTTTCCAAGGGTGGAGAAGCAGTGAGTTTTCCCAACCGTAGACGATCGTTTCTTGTTGGCAAACACGCGCGCACGTCAAGCTAAAAAACCGCACCGCACGCCCATTGATTAACGATCTTTGGCCACCGGAGTTTTTGCCGGAGCTGCCGTGTACAAGTAAGTTCAGTTCCCACCCCTTCTTTTTAACTGCCAAGAGGAAAATCTAACCTTTTTGCCAACAGAAACGCGCTTTGCGCTACTGCTCTCGGGTGTGTTTTCTTTAATTTAATGCTTCCTACCGACGTGCCACCCTGAGAACAGCGTTTATTTTTATTCTAACCCGTCACGTTACACGTAGTCAAGCGCGGTGGTGACTCAGGTACCTCGGCGTTCCCCTGTTGTACTTGACGCAATGTCACCGGAGTGCTTGTGCCGGCCCCCAAAACACCAAAAATATGTTTCGTCGCATAGTTTCCTTACCGGCGGCGGGTAAGTACATCGTTTACGACCACGCCCAACAGGGCGACTTGTGTGTCTGTAGAATAGGAAAACGATGGAGGGAAAACACGCATTTTCCGAACACACCGATCTACCGAGACAGATCGTTTTCACCATCTCAAATCCACCGCACTAGACTGAGCTCTGGCTACGATGTTCGAACGCGGAACATTCTAAAGCATCTCAAGATATCCTTTGGGGAGTCGTTAACTCGTTTCATTAGACGACAAGACATCACGTGCAAGAAATAGCCGAGTGCTTAAGATCTTTAAGAGATCTTTCCAATAAAAGAAAGACGTTTTTGGAAATAGAAAGTTAACGGGCCACTGATCCAATATCTTCATATTGGTGAAATTATAATGATTCCAAAAAGTTGATTACTATTAGAAATTGACCGAAACTCGGATTACTTTCTCACATGGCAATGTAATAGATCTTTTCATCTGAATCTGAAATAGTTCGAATTCCCCACGGAAAAGAGGTCAGAAAGCTGCCCAGAGTGTTTAATAAAAGCAATAATAAACTCCTATTTAACCAGAAAATTTAAAGATTTACACGAAATACATCTCAAACACTTACTGATCAATCAGTTTTTCCAACAATTCTTTTCACCAAACTTTGTCTCCTATGAAAGTGTCATGTTTATTGAGGAGTCTTAAATTCACCATGAAAGTTTTATGATATAGCCACGTGTGCCAAACTCTGACCACTATCTATCAAACTGGAATTACTTACTTTAATTAAATTCTATCCTTCAAAACAAATGCTCCAAGTAAATAATTGTGCATCCGTTCTCGGTATGAAGACATCCACCAATGGATGTTGATAGGAAACTCTTGTTTCTTTCACCTGCCTACAGCAGTCTAGTCTTCGACCTTTCGCCGAACATAGACAGTGCTCTCGCATCTTACCTATGCTGCTGCTTCCTGCCATCACATGCAGGTGCTTTTCTTTCATCAAAAAGTTTCATCGTTCCGGTGCAAAATATCATTTTCTGCTTTTCCGTTCAGGTGCAACAATCGATGTAGCAAGCCCCGGACGAGTTCGAAAGAAAATGTGGGTTTCCACTGTATGTTTTCTGGGGTTTGGCGGAAAAGCGAACAAATACTTGAAGCTTTTTCTGAAGTTTCTCAAATCGGAAAGGAACAGGAGCTCACCCAAAAAGCTGGGTGTACTGCCAAAACATGCTCAACATCCACACTCACACACACACACACACACAAACTCCGCAAAATGCCACCGGAACTTAGTTCATTCCACTCGGATACCTGTCAACTGAGGCGCAGCATCAGGTCTATGTGAGGACGACATGCACCCACACAACACTTCCCTTGTATACTATCCATTTCCTGTTTGGACCTAAGCTCATGCCAGCTGTTTCCGGCATCAGAAGAGGTTGGAAATTAGAACCAAAGCAAGCATGGAGTTCTCGGGCGCGTGTGGATGAGAGTGTGTTCTGACAGCGCAGAAGACAGTAGCAGAATTTTGGAGGGGGCAAAGTTTCACCAACGACACCTACACACGGGTCCAGTTTTTGCGACATGAAGACAACAACTTGAAAAGAGATGGTGTGGATGTGACCAGGAAAAAACAGATACTCTTTACAAAAAGAAATAAGAAAAGCCAAGGCATCGTATCACATTTACTGTTTCCAATATTCTCTTACCGAAACATCCGAAATATGTTGGCCGTGGAAATAGGTGCGCAAGGCAGCATCAGTAGCCGCCCGGGCGATTCGCAAGGTTTTGTGTTCATTGTGGCATTCTTTGCCGAAACAGGAAGTTCCACTTCGGAGGCAAGCGCTTCGGGTATACGTGTACCATCACCCCTGGTGTGGGGGTGAACAATCGTTTCTTTAATGTTAAGGTTGATTACATCCAACAAAACGAACAGCTTCCTCGGATGCTGTGGTGCTTTGCAGTGGTCCTCCGCCTTGCGTCATTTAAGTGTTTTTGCTCAGCAGTTTTTGAATGCCTTTGATGCGACAAAATAAAAGAATCGCAAACACTTTGTAAACTTTGGAATAGTTTCAGTAAAGCGGTATGTTGTTATTTCCTTTTTTCATCCATGTCTCTCTCTCTCTGTCTCTCCATCTTTGACTTCTATCGTGTGTACTAAGCATTGCGCCAGAAGAAAGGAATTTCTATTGCAAAGCACCTTCGAAAAGCCAAGCTAGGCAAAGTGGGATTCCGAGAATCGTTCACGACACGCGTAAGTTAATGCTTCCAAGAATGAGAAAATTGCTATTGAATCTTTGCCACTTGGGTAAACGAAATAGAGAAAAAAAAATAGGCCGGTAACTTCGAAGATAACTAGACAGGAATGTTTAGCAGAGAAATGATGCTCAATAACACATTCTGCCAAGGGGGCATGGGGTATTGGAACAACATAATAGACGGCACAGCATTTCTCTTCCTCTTCCTAGAAACATGCCAGCTGTTTTGACACGCTTGTAATAATTGTGCTGGTACTTGATCAAACTCATCAAAATGAATATCTATTCAAGTCAGCGAGAAGATCCTCCAACCAATGGGGCAAGTTATCTATCGAGATTAAACGATTAATTAGTGATCTGATGCTGTTTGTTTGCTAATTAATACCTGCAAAACTCAAATGAGTATTCGTGGCAGATTTGGTATTTGTTACATCGGCCAGCAACA
>STHB01013461.1:0-13279 GCA_018908115.1 Anopheles rivulorum | reverse complement strand
GCTGGCCACCATATCAATTTGGGTACAGCTAATTGTTGTTGTCCGCCATAAAGAGCAGTATAAATAAATTTTAATGCAACTCAAACACTGGACACGTACAGCACATTTAAAGCACTAAACTACACAATAATCCCCACCTTCCAGTGAGTGGTTCAGTGTGTGAGTGTGTGCGATTACTACCGGCGTAATGGTTGGCAAATGGAACCTTCGTACCATTTGATCCACAGTTTTATTTGTTCTGGTAAGCATTTTTACATGTACCATTCGTGGCAACCACAACCGCAAGGAAGTCATCGAAATGAATGACCACACCGTGTACCACCAGTACGGCTGCAGCTCATCCTTTCTGGGGCGGGGGTTCGGGTGCGATGACCCACGGTGCACACAGTGGACCGGTCCAACCGGGCATTAGCACAGTTTTGACTTAATGGCGTGATTTTATAAATTTTACGTGTCCGCTAGCCGTTACTTAGGATTCTAGCACTCCGGGGTGGCAAAAGGTTTCTTCTTGCCTGCGGTAGACATGGGGAATAAAAGAGAGAGAGAGAAAGAGCGAGAGAGCGCGCGCGTTCTGGGTGAAAATGCCAACTCGCAGCGGTAATTAATCGGATTATTTTCCGCGTGACGCCCCTGCTAACCCTGTAATGCTTGGCCGTTTTGCTAAAAAGTGAGGTTATGTGTTTCTTTTTCTTTCTTGTCCCTTTTTCGCTGGCAAAGATTTCTAATCCTTTCGTGTGATGGCAGCTCACAGTTCACAGTGCCCTGGCTGGTATTTGGCTGGCTAAGTGCTTCATTTTATGGATGTCGGGCATGTTGCTTACCGGCAATTAATTGAGCAATTCGTGCGACCTTACCGGGCATCGGGCATTTGCAGCACGGAGCACCGTGTTTTATGTTGTTGCAACCTGGTCTGAGCAACGATCTATTGTCATTCAAATGAAGGGTGAACAAGCTGCTCTGCAGTTTCTGCAAGAGCAGCCCGGACCCCGGGTGATGTGGATGGCCACGTGGACACGCGGATTTGGGTGAATTGATTGGTCAATTTTCGGGACATCGCCTCCGGGCGTCATCGACCGGGAACTACGCCGGGACATACACAATCGGTATCGATTGGTTCCGTCCAGCCGGAACGTTGTTTGGAACCTCTCGAGACCGGGAGACCCCTTTTTGGCAGGGTGTTCTTTTCCTTACATTTGAATCCGTGCATAATATAGAATAATATTGAGCGATACAACGTCACTTGGCATGCTGTTAATGCGCACATAATTTGACGCAAAATTACACGCTTCCTTTTGCTCGTAAGTCCAGCGTAATTTAGCAACGTTTGGAGATTGCAACATTTCGGAAGCTATTTAAATGGTATGGTTCAGGAGTGTGTAATGGAAGCATGATAGGGTGATATGTGATGCTGGTACTACAAATCTCATGGGATCTCTCCAGCGTCCAGCAAAACGTGTCGAGCAGGGTAGGTCTATTTTCATCGATCCCACCCAGTGACGATGATGGATGGTTGCGATGGATTGGTGTTGGTGTTTGGGGTTGACTCTAGAGTCACGTTCCACTCCCTTCGGTCGCTCGAAAGGGTCGTTCCGGTAAAAGTCAACCAATCGCCTTCGAATTATGTATTCATGATGTTAGGACGCTTGCTTGGGCTTGGTTCTTGATGTGAGTTTTTTTTCTTCTGTTAGTTCGTCCATTCTTTACGTCCAACGCACGATAATCGTAGCTTACCACCGTTCGTTTGCTGGCCAAAAAAAAACGAAACGGATTCGTTGGAATTTGTATTCAACGGGTGTCATTGATCTGACAGGATTTGGCGTTGCACGCGACGTTAGCAGTTAGCAGTTAGCAACATCTCCCTTTTGGCGTGTATAGAGAACTCAAATAAAAACACACACACACACACACCATTTGGGCTTGTTAGTAGCGATAGATATTACGGTTAGAAAGCACATAAAAAACCGCCGTATAACTGAACCGAAGCATATGCTGGCGAGAGGGACACCATTTTGCTGGAGTAGGAATTCTTCCCGCGTGAAAGGATTTTAATGAACAGAATACATTAAAATCGAAACCTGCTTCTCGGTCGGTCCAAATCGGCCAAAGCAAACGAGGAAGCTGTGGTTCCATACATCACCGTAGGCAGAACACGCATTCCAACATTCTGAACCCATGCACCATTTTGGCATAGTTGGGCATAGGCTGGCATCACCGGTACGGCGAAAGTGGAAGCGTTTCGAGCGATTAAAATTAAAAGCCGCTCATAATGAGTGCTGCTGGGCAAAAATGTGCGTTTAGCTTGTTTTTATAGCAGCTTAGGGCTTCACCCCCCTAACGGTGGACACATTCCGGTGGGAATTTAGCCATAACAATAACTATTATACACCCCAACTGGGTCTCCATACCCAACAGACGTGTTGGCCGGACACGACCAAGAAAGGAGTAAAGGTTATTCCACAAAAAAAAAAACCACAATCTCCCGCAGGCGATGGATATGAGTGAGTAGAAATTAACATAATTATTCAATTGAAAGTATCGTCCGACAAACAAATTTGTGGGGGGGTTTCGTTTCGCACGACCTGCGACGAACCCAAACTTCCTTTGTGCGCCTAAAAGGTAGGCAATGCAGAAACACCGTTGGAAAGGCTCGTACCGTGTGTTTGGGGAGGCTTTAATTAAAATCGTTATATTAATGATTATTATTCATATTTTTTGCCACCCAGCGTACGACAGCCGGGGGTATTTTCAAGATTTTTCCGGCGCAATTTTCCCATTTTTCCACTGAAGTGGTGCACTCTCTAACCCGATGCCGACACACCACGGCAGACCGATTTGACTTCTCGACTTTTTCCCCGCGCTCGAGTGTGTCGGCACATCTGTTACGCTTTTCGGACGACTCGAGCCGGGCGTGTTCAACGGCCGAAGGATATGGCACTGTTGCTTCAGATGGTACCGTGCCGATGGGATAGTCTTCAATTTCACGGATGATGGTTTTGTAAGTGGTTGTGGCGTAATAAAAACAACGCAAATAGTCACCGCACCGCACATCTACTGATTGACGCGGGTGTCTTTCGCGACGGCCGGTTTGATCTGGTTTGGCATACATTTTGAGCAAAAGAGGCACTTTCAATCAATCACGGCTGCCCGGCGTGATGGTTTTTGGAATGTGGATTTGAATTATGCAAATTTTTATTAACTGGTTGGTTTAAGCAAGGTGGGAAGAATATGTGAAGGGAAATGCAAGGATTATCCAAAAAGTTGTATGAAATGTAGAGAAAGAAATCAAAATGTGAATAAAATAAAGAAATAAATTTTTAGCAAACATTCACATACATTGTCCATAAATTGTATACAAAAATAATCGTTTAAAAAATATGAAAAATTATGATACTTAATACTGATTATTACATAGTGACGACGATGACTAGTTCTACCTTCTACTTAGAGAATGGTTTGAGAAGAACGACTTCATCTCTAGAATATTTTAAATAACTTTTAATATTGGTGGTAACTATACAAGGAAATTCCGGTCTTACAGATACATTATTTTAATACAAAACATCCTTCAGTTTACAATATAGTTGGAAAATTGATAAATCCTTTCTAATTTTCTTATTTTCCGCGTCATCCTTTCTCAAATCAAGAATTCATCAGACATTAAATATAACATTAATTAAATAATTCAATTTAATTGTTTATTTAACTAGTTTTGTGGGTTTGAAAGACTTATTGTTATTTATTCTTATTGTCTTTTAGCTGATTGTGTTGATGATTAATTACTAAAATTATTCGTCTAATTTTAAAATTGTTTTGAATATTCAAATAATCCAGAAGACCTTAAAGTGAGCAGCAAATGACATTATCGTTGGTCGGCATTAAGAATTTGAAGTTTATGTTTTACTTCTGCAGTAGTCACCGGATTGATTTAAAAGTTTTCTTGACACTATTATAAGTCATATTAATATTAATATTTTTTTTTCGTATTAATTTTTTCAATTTATCAAATTTGACAAAAGATTTGGTTACCTTCGAGGAAGTATGGACTATGTAAACATTGCTGTAAGTTTCAATGAATATTAATTAAGAACAGAAATTGCGTCCGACACAGTCAACAGATGTTGGAACAGGTTGTACATAAGAGCAAGTCAATCACAGTCAGCACAATACGACAATACGTCAACAGTGGGATAACATTTACAACCCGCCGTTGAAGAAACGCTTGAAACCAAAAAGATCCATCCAATCATAATTGCATGCGGTAATAGATATTTATTTGCATTATCGAAACAATTCCACAGCGCTTCTGCATTTGCTCCCTTTTCTCCGAAAGCGAAACCGAAACCGTAGTTGGAAAGTGAAACCAAACTGTTTTCCCTATTTGACAAGTCACCACTTCACCACGGCCTGCACGACAGTTGACAGTTGAGTTCTCGAGGACCTAACCCAGCCCGGCCCGGAGAATTCGTCATGCCAAACTCCGGTCACAGGCGAACGACAAGCGAAAACAATGCCACTGACAGGGCATTTTGTGCGTGAAAAGTGCGTTCCGTATTCCGTTTCGGCATGTTTTTTCCCGGAAGCTGTCCACGATGGTTCCGGCGTACCGGAATTGGGAAAGGATAATCCCCGAAGGAAATGCGAAACGGCAAGCCATGCAGGGATGCGTGGGGTGACTCTGTCCATGACTCCCATCACCATCACCAGGTCCGCACGATTCGTTCTATTCAGTCGGATTTCATTTTTATGATTTGATTTGATTTCTCCATTGTCTTCCCATCGACCCGTAGCAACATCCGGAACGGCCATGAGCCGCCAGCGGACAAAACAATGCATTCCGCTGCGATGAGAGCACAAGCGCACTTGGGGTGCGGTCCAAGCATCGGTCAACAATAACTTGTCCGGAATGTTTGTGTCCATGGACGACCGATGGCCATCGACCATGGCACCATGGCACATATTGTTACGAAATCGGCAGGGATTCCTATTGTTTACGTCGTAATGTAATTTCGCTCGTATTAAAGCTGCTGCAGACGGACATCGGTGCCAGCGATATGTATGGTTACTGTCGGTGGACGGACGAATTCATGGGGTTTTTTTGGGATACGAATTAGTTGATGCGGTGGAGTTTGATTTGTGGCAACAAATTGAATTACCCGCTCCTTCTGTCGATGGCCAGCAGAAGCGTTACGATAGTTGATATTAACGATTGCAATCGATAAGGTCGCGTGTGGGATGCAGATATAATGGTGAACAGGAAAGGGCTGCCCATTTTGGTGATATGAATGTGGAGTAAGTATGAACAAACTGTATTGGTCCAAACTAAGAGCAAATCTGAAGAAGTTTTTCGAGCTTTAGCTAAAACAACAAATAGAAGCTCACTTTTGCAAAGAGCATGCAATTCCAGACACTTGATTCGCTTATATTTTATTTAAGCTAGAGAACACAATGAAAATCATGTTCCTAGTTCAGTTGCGTATCAGGGAAGCACTAAAATTAGGAATACGTTAAACGTTCGTCCAATATTCGAACGTACGATATTCACCCAATGTTCTCCCAAAATTTGCACCACACTTGCTCAATATAGTATATGTATTCGTCAGACATTCTTCAAAACATCGTCATTGCCGATTTTGTTCCGAACTAATCCAAGATCATCGGTGCGATAGTCGTAGGTGAATAATCCGGATTCCGATAAAGGTTTATGTCAACACCAATACCATAGATCTTGGAAATTTGGAAAATCACTACCACTGTGTGTATATATTTTATCTTTACCACTCACATCAAGATTAACTTTCGATTTAAAAATCTAAATTTTGATCTAATTTACCTTCAACACATACAAAATTGTTTTTCATGTAATGTTTTCTTAAAGACACAACTTACCAAAGAGAGAAAGGAAGTTTATACTAAGAAATCATATAAGTAGTTTATAATAGATTCGACACAAACGTTAAAAATAACTATATTTCCATCTTTATTGTATCATATCCTTTCAATCAAATTTATGTTTACGGCTTCAATATTTTCCCTCAATAACGCATTACTTTTCGTCATCTGAGTTAGCAGTAATAAAACCACAAATTAGCTCATGTTTGTTTGTTTGTTTGGTAAGACGCCTGATGTATTTATTACGCACCAGAATCCTTACAAGCATGTTGATACACAAATGTTAATTAAAGTTGTTGTTACTGCGTAACCGTGCCGACGAACCGCGTGGATATAATCTTAGTTTATAGCTGGGACCAAAACAACTTTGACAGGAGCATACAATGTACATGTAAACACTTATAGTAAACTTGACTGTCACCGTGACATTCGGATAGAGTTTCGAAGATAAAACAAGGGCATCGACACTGGTTGACCCAATGGCCATCGCGGGAAAGAGGCAATATAAGGCCGCGCTTAGGGCAAGCTCGCTCTCTATTAAAACACTAACCCGCGAAAGGAAGACCGCGTTTTTTTAAACATTCGTGAACATTAATCTCTGTGATTCGATAATGTGCTTAATAAAGAGGTTCATCAAACGTGTTATAAGAACGGTTACAATTCGTGGTTCTCGAGTAGCCGACAAGTTGCGTTCGCAACAGTTGTGGTTAAAGTTGTTGCAGAGTATGACTAATGGCTTATCGAAATAAAATTTTGATTTAAACAAAAAAAAAATCGTCAATGTTTGAAAGCTTTTCATAAAAAACATTGATAAATAAGAAAGCTTACGAAACGTGTAAAATATTCTTAATTAATCTAACTCCAACAATGTACCGTCTTCACTGGCAAGGCATAAATATTCCTCAAGCGAACATACAGGTCAGGTTTTGTATAATGAAAATATCAACTTCCCAACTCATTGTTGTCACTTTATCGAATAAGCACAGCAATAACATTAAAAAATCTCTATTGATCATCTCGGTTAAAACAAGTAAATCAAAGCAAAAGCTAGCAAAAAAAAACAAGAAAGCGTAAAACATGTCATCTAGAAACAGAACGATGGACCATAATTTCCAATTTGATCAATACCATCACAACGGCGGCCAACAACCAAACCGTTCAGATCAAACGCGAACGAACGAATATCATAATCAATCAGCGAACCAATGATTTCCATCGACGAAGTTACGATGGTTTTCCACTAGCAAAAAGGAAAATCATAAGCCAAAGCATAAAGTGAAGGAAGAAACGTGCATATAAATAATGTCGCCCGGTTTCGGAAGGACTGGCGGCAGCTTAAGCAACACCAAGCAGAAAGGAAATCCACATTCCAAGCGAATGAAAATGTTTCCCCTTTTTTCCCCAAGTACCCTCCGTTGTGGGTCGGATTGCGTCCCGGCCACACAGTTCACCACATGGCCATTGTACCGGTGCCATGTACGGTTGACAACTATCATTCGTTTAATGGTAGCTGCTTGCTCAGTGCCGTTCGCCTTCAACGCCTTTGGCTGGTGGTATATTTAGGAGTAAAAAAAAGGAAAAACCCACACACACACACGCGACTATCTTTATCGAATTCGTTGGCAATTTAGGATGCGAAATGAACCATAACAACGATATCATATTCAAATACTGCGCCGCATATGACACCGCATTACAGTGACAACCTTCGGTCGTGATCGTTCCTTTAGCATCGGCAGGGTGGCATTGAACATTCCCAAAGGAAGTTTGATTTGTTTGCGTGTGTTTTTCGTTTTGTTTGTCCTTTTCCTCATACTCATTGCTTCCAAGACACACATTTCTTCTCGATTTGATTCTTTTCCCGCTGAGGAAAGAATAAAAAATAAACAGACAAAATTTACGATTGCACGACACATTTGCAACAGTTGCGAAATGGGAATGTATCCATCATTTAAATGAGTGCCATTTATCTTAATAGCTGGGTGTAATTTTCGATGCCATCCTGTCACGGGTATGCTGCTGCTGCATACTAGCAATAACTGATATTGCCATTTTGGACTTTTGATAACGCGAACCAGATTGTTTCGTTGCGATTGCCTGCAACGGGCAAACACGGGATTGTTCCTTTTTCTATTTTTTAGGGACTATTTTTATGCGTTAATGTTTTGTTTTTGTTTTGTCCTTCTAACTGAACAACACCAAGTGCTTTCGTTGGTTCTTCTCCCAATAAAGCAGATTTGTTTATCATTCGTGCTGGTTCTTATTATTTCTCATCCCAACATCCAAACCAAAGCGTAAAGGTTTATCTTTGCAACAGATATTACTGCCACTGTTCGCTCACTCTCTCTCTCTCTCTCTCTCTCTCTCTCTCTCTCTCTATCTATCTCTCATCGGTTCCTTCATCAGAATTGTCCAACTGCAGCCTTCATGCTGTGAATCCTTTTTCCTTCATGCTCGTTGCGTTTCCGCAAAACTTTTCAAATCTTCCCCTTTGCCGTAAACTTTGCCGAAGCACACCACGGCGTCACGGTCAGTGTACCGACCGGTTTGCGACGGAAGCATTGCGTCCAGGTTTTGGGGTTCGCGCCGCGCTGTGAAGTTGACAGGCAGTCTGAAAAGTTTTTGCCCTCTCACCCCTTAACACCCTCCCACTTCACTCCATCCATTCCCAACCCACCCTTGTGCCGCTTCCCTTTCTGTGTGGGTGGCACATAAAAAGCCACCCCCCCCAACCGAGAGTTAAAATGGGTGTGGGGGGGGGGGGGAGGGAATTTTAATTTTTCTTAAAGAGTTTTCACTTCCCATTCTTCTAATGTGTGTGTGTCGGCATTGTTTTGGAACGGTGGGAGCTTTGGGGGAAAAGCTCTCCACTCATGTACCGATCTTGCCGCATTCTGATTGTTTCTTCGACCGCCATACGTGCGCCACCGGAAGGTACGAACCCCTAACAATAAAGTTGTTGTTTCGTGAAAACTCGTTCCCTTTTTTCCCTCCCAAAAGCGATGGGTCGCGAGGCGGCCAAATTGGCCTGGCAGGTTGGAAAGCATCATTGCTCAATAAGTAGTGGGAGGGGGGGGGGGGGGGGGGGGAAGTTTTCTGCTGTTGCTTTCTTCGACTCCCAGCTCCCATTGATGCAGCTACCAGCTGCCAGTCGGCGATGGAATGCATCGCACGCAAGGAATGAGGAACTAAGCATAAGGACGCAGAAAAGGACGCAAAAACGGGCACCATGATAACAGAAGAGTTTAATTTAATTTAAAATTATTCTTTCCTTTCCTTCTTTCTTTCTTCTATCTGGGATCTTTTGTGTGTGTGTGAGTGTCTTCTCTAGTTCCCATTGTAAGGCGCGTAGGAATTCTTTTCCTCTGTTCGCGTATCTCACCCGGGAACTGAACCCGTTGAGACATTAGGACCAAACGCACGGATGGCAATGAAGCGTTGCTGTGGTAAGGAATGGAATTTTTGCAAAAGTTTTTATTCTTTGTCTTGCCACTGGGTGCTCGGTGCACACAACGGACGGCGGCCAAGCTTCGCGATTGATGCAACCGTTTACTTTATAGCTTAGCTGCCGGGTCCGCTGTTGAAGCATGTTTAATGAGTGTGGATTTAATGTGCTCTTTTTTGTGTTTGTGTGTTTAGTTCTACAATTTCTGGCAGCTTTAATCGATTCTGTACCGATTTTAATTTTTATCAAGTTTATTTTATGCCACAGAACCCACGGCAAACATTGTTGTTTGATGGAACAGCACAATTTAAAATTAAATAGTAAGTACATGAATTTAACTCAACTCAGAAACATTCAGCATAAAAACAGTTAAAGAAGTATTAACACAGCAGATTGTTTGTTTATGTTATAGTAGAACGTCGATTATCCGTGTCCTGACTAACCAGTGGACGGTTTATCCGTGAGCTATATTTAAGAATAATATTAAATTAACATTTTAAACTTTTATAACGAATGTCAGGATGATTAAATCAATTGTTTACTGTAATGTTGTATGAAATATAATTTTACTGCTTCAATTAGATGTTGCGTCATTCTTCATATCATATTAGGTATGTTGACGTCCTTTTTCCATCCCATAAAGGTTCGGTTATCCGTGAAAATCGATTAACCGGTATTCCTTCGGTCATCGGATACACGGATAATCGACACTGCACACCTGTACCTTGATTAATAATGATATAATAAAAAGCAAACATGAAACATGAAGATAAGAAATACTTTAAAGTTTTAATACTATTAATTTTTGTCTGATTAAAGATATTTAAATGTGTCTTATTTAAAGAACTTTAATTAAAACAGTTAAATTTTTAAGAGAAAGTAAAGAAAAATAAAGCAATATTTTAACAATAAAGCAAAATTATATGAATAGAGAGTAATATTATAATGTACAACAAATAATCATTGTTCTTCCTCCAAATGAATACCATTATAATCGACAGTACTAAATAATATTAGTTCGGCCTATTACTTATCTACCTTTTTTGCCGTACAGAGACCTCCCTATCGTACAATTGTTTCCTTAATAACGGCACAAGTGTCCCTTGGCGTGTATTCCATTCTCCCAAAACGTATACGCACCCGATTAAAGACACTCACGACACACGGGCTTGTGGTGGTAATTGAAATGATGTTGTAAATTAAATTTACTCCTTTTTGCGCCCCTGCTGATGTTACCTATTTCCGTACGTGTGTACTTACACACACACACACGTGCCCACCCTGCTGGTCACACTGGGCCACATACTTAACCCCTTCTGTTTCCCGGGGAAACGCATTATTTTAACCCTTGTCGTAACGAAAATGGTGACCCATGAACCACAGCCACGCACACACATAGACAGTAGACAGTAGCCGCTTCTAAATCGGTTCGAGATTTATGCTCTTCTGCCATTCTGCCAAGCTGCCCCCGAAAGCGATACATTTTCATAATTCATTAAACTGGATTACCGCAGCACTTTCGCAGGGCTTTGTCCACGGGCCTTTCCGCACTGAGGGAATTTAAAACAAAATTGCTCCATCGCCCCACAGGACGCGTTCTTAGCGAGCGTTTCGCGCTCGCGGACACGCCAAACCATCGCTGATATATTCCATATTAATGTCGATATTTCATTTTTTATTGCATCGGCAAACCGTAAGACGCCGGCCCGCCCTTCCAGGACGCACCCCTTCATCAATCGAGTCGAGTAGGTCCTTCAGACGCCTGCAGCACCACCGGTGCCATCCGGGAGGAGTATTGTTCAACTCGAATATCGGAAAACGTGGTGAAATACAATCATTGGAGTATGGTTTCACCCGTCCGAGCCACCCGTCGTTCGTGTTGCGGGTGCCGGAATAAATCACAACCAGCCACGAGCATACAAGACACGCGTGTACCGCTTTTTCGGTAAGTTCGACGTGCGGTCGAGATCGAGCTGCGCTTTTGCGGTGTACCAGCTTCCATGCTGCTGGGGCAAAATTTGGCTTAAACAAAGCAACAACATGAACGACTTGGGATCGGTTTTGCCGACATGTGAGCATGGCCACATTTGCTGCAGCATGACGGCGCAACGGTAGGCAAGAAGCCGGTATAAATTAAATAAGTTTTTCGTAAAATAATTTACCATGATTTATGCCGGAACGAGCGAGTTTTCGAGTCGGTAATCCGTTCGGGTCGTTCGGGTCGTTACAGTTGATTTCTGGGTGGGTTTGCCTCCTGCCCTAACTTGTTGATTGGGTAAGCGCCGGGCGTCCCACGGGCACGGCCACGCTACAAACACACACACATATATATATATATATCCTTTTGCTGTGTGGAATGTGGAAGGATTAGCAGTGAACGTGTTACACCCGCCGTGTACGTTACTTCGAACGTTTACCAGCTGCAAAAGGAAACTTTTTCCATCCCTTCGCACACTATCGATCCCTTCCCGTCCTGCTTGCCCAAAGCGGGCTCGGTGATCTTCACGTGCACCGGATCACGTTCGACGACGTGTAAACACGGCGTGGACAAAGTCCGTGGTGTAAGTTTTGCAGTGTAGTGATTAATTGACACTCGATTAGATCGGGTCGGAAATCGTACGTCTTCAGGATGGGCGAACCATTCGCAGGACAATCCTTACGCTTGTCTGCCGGTTCGGTGGCAGTTCAGTGAACTAACTTTGTCGCCATGATATGGAAATGGGGAGTGCTTGCAATTAAACAAATTTGCATGATTTTCATTATATTTATAGTAACGATTTCGGATTTTAAAGTTTATTTGTGTAAAATTGAAAACTCTATAAATTACATGAAATTTTTAATATGCATAAAAAACGCTTGATTTTTGTATAATTTTTAAATTTAAATGGTTTAATAATATTTTGATAATAAAGTCCGTGTAACTAAGGACTTGCTCAACAGACCGATCTTGTCTATGAAATTCTCTTTATTGCTTTACAATTCAGAGAAGGCATCGGAAATTCATATTGAGAATTATTTTTGACAATAAAACTGTTTGTCAGGGGCGGCCCGGTGGTGTATTTGGCAACGGCGCCAGTTCCTAACACGACCGGACCGGGTTCAAATCCCATTCGGACCGTCCCCCCGTAGCACGGTCTGACTAGCCTGCTACGTGGTAAAATTAGTCTAATACGGCCTGTTCCGTTCTAACATACTTAAAAAAAAAAAAAAATGATTTTCATCAATGTTGGTCATTTGCATCATTGTTGGTCATAATTAATGTTATAACATGATTTTCATCATTGATGGTCATTTTCATCATTGTTGGTAATAATTAATGTTATAACATGATTTTCATCAATGTTGGTCATTTTCATCATTGTTGGTAATAATTAATGTTATAACATGATTTTCATCAATGTTGGTCATTTTCATCATTGTTGGAGATAATTGATTTTTTAACATGATTTTCATCAATGTTGGTCATTTCCATCATTGTTGGTCATAATAAATGTTATAACATGATTTTCATCAATGTTGGTCATTTTCATCATTGTTGGTAATAATTAATGTTATAACATGATTTTCATCAATGTTGGTCATTTTCATCATTGTTGGAGATAATTGATTTTTTAACATGATTTTCATCATTGATGGTCATTTTCATCATTGTTGGTAATAATTAATGTTATAACATGATTTTCATCAATGTTGGTCATTTTCATCATTGTTGGAGATAATTGATTTTTTAACATGATTTTCATCAATGTTGGTCATTTCCATCATTGTTGGTCATAATAAATGTTATAACATGATTTTCATCAATGTTGGTCATTTTCATCATTGTTGGTAATAATTAATGTTATAACATGATTTTCATCAGGGGCGGCCCGGTGGTGTATTTGGCAACGGCGCCAGTTCCTAACACGACCGGACCGGGTTCAAATCCCATTCGGACCGTCCCCC
>STHB01013433.1:0-13285 GCA_018908115.1 Anopheles rivulorum | reverse complement strand
TGCCGGCAGCCAGAAGCACCTTTTCGGTGGACGTTGATTATGAAAGTGGAACTATTAGACTGACGATCATTACGGAGTCATAATACGAGGTTTGGAGAAATGGTTTGAAGAGAAGGTGGAGTTTTCGAGAGGTGGAAAATGTTCTAACGGTTTTTGTGGAACGTGTCACGAGATCATTGTTTTTTTTTGTTCTTTGTTTTCGTCTGATGTTAATTCAATTGCTTGTTGGGTGGGTGGTTTATATTTTTGGACGAACCCAACACCCAAAGGCTGCATGCCGAAAGGCGATGACTGGTAAATTAGCTTTGGAAAATAAGTCTAATTGTGTTAAATTTAATTTGCCTCCCGCATGCTAGCGCGTGTTTCTGTGCTGTTGATAAATTGGTGAAATCTTAACAATAATAGGTTCCCATGAATGTAAAACACACAATACTGTGGGGTACCACGCGTGTTTTACTATCCACTAGAATGTATACCTAATTGTGACAAGAATTTAAAATTGCTAGTTTTAATGCTAATTCTGCCATGTAATATTACAAATTTGATTAGGATCATGCAAACAAAAAAAAAAAAAAAGGACAGTTGCCAATATTCAACAGCGAAACCAATATCTTTCATCGCATCGTCGGGATGCATTTCGTCACGGTTGTGCATAAACTTTGCATTGCAAAATATGACATCTTCGCTTGCGATGCACTTGCAAGCCGTCAGCATCGGTACCCGGGCACGCTAACTTTCACGATAAGACCGCAACTGCACGGCAAGGTGTTTGCGCGTCGAGGTCAATGGCGCAATGATTATCCTCGGAGGGGATGTTTTTTTTTGTCGTTGCTCCGAGTTCCAGCAAAGACACGGAGCACGGATGTTCTAAAAATAGTTGTGCAATTTTAAATTAAACTTCAGGCAAACCGAGAACACCCGGCACCGGAAGCACGGAAAGCACTGCTGCTGCAGTTCTGCACCAGCTTTTATCGAGCCTACGGACTCGCAATCGTCCTGGTTTTTTTTTTCGTTCGTTCGTTCCTTTCATGCCGGTCACGGAACCACTGGCAGTAGCATAATAGCATTGCAGTGGTTGGGCCTTGTAGGTGGAAAGGAACATCAAGCGGAAGGAGAATTCCTTCAACCGGACGGTGATTTGTATATCGTTTCAAATTCAATAAGGAACCGAGTCGAGTGCCAACGATTTGCTTGCGATGTGCGAACCGGTCGCAACGGTCGGGATGGTTTGAAGTGGCTTTGCCTTTGCCTGCGAGTCGAGTCGAAGAACCTCAACACGAACACGGCGGTGTTTGTTGGAAGCAAAAAAAAAACAAAAACTCACATTGCCAACCTTCAAGACGGACAGCGACGAAGTTACGTCGTTTGTCAGACGGAACGTGCACATGTCAGGCGTAGATTTTGCCTTCTCCCTTTTGGGCAGAAAAGGGAAACAGAGAAGCGAATCGCTTTGGAAACTTCGTGAAGAACCGCTTTAAAGTACAAAGAGCCCAACCCCACCTTTGGGATGGGTGTTGCAAAGGAAATAAATTGCTTGAAGAAAATAGAGTGACACGAAATGCATGACCGAAGGACCCTCTTGGTTGAACCAAAAACGGGGGTTTTTTTCTCCAGTTTTTTAGTTTGTTAACGGAGGTCCATTTGGAGTTTAAACTCATTTCTGTAATTTTAAGCATTCGGTTGCGTGTCGCACCGTTTAACACATAGTACAAAAAGCAACTGTCGCCGGTTAATGCCTTACTCCAGGATATTCAATTTTGTTGGAGAAAACCGGCGAACACACATACACGCCCAACACAAAACTCGATACGACGGTAATCCTATTGCCAAATTTCAGCTAGCTGCAGTTGTACGGATTCTTTGGGCGATAACTCGCACAGCCACGCTACGCAATCATACGCAACTCACCGGCCAATTCTTCTGAAACCCTTCCTGGGGACGTGGATGTAAAATTGAAATATACCCATCGAATGCATTATGGTACGTATTACGTTCCAATCGGCCCTGTACGGGGTAGGATCGCTTTGGGGTGTTATCATTTTTCAGGATGATTGTGTTTTAATCCGGTTGCACAAATTGGAAACCTCACTGCTCGGTTCCGACCGGTTAGCTTTGGAGAGCCTTAATTCACCTTTAAGAGCAAACTGGGCGGTAAAAAAAGAATAAAATAAAATAGAGTTCCCCCGTTTGGTTTCCACGACCCCAAAAATAAAACCAGTCGTAACAGCCGTAAAAATGTGTAAACCACCAAAGGGAAGCAACAAAAAAATAATGTGAAAAGTGGTGAAATTATTCCATACCATACCGCAATCGCCACAACACAACCGAATGCAAGCCAACGGACCGGAGCCGTTTTATGGTTTCGCTAGTACCTCCAGTACAGAGTTCCGGGATCGAGGCCGTCCATTCGTCCAACAAGGGTTTCGTCCGTTCTGCCTACCTTCTCCGGCTGGTTTCTGGCCTGGATCGAGCAAAATCGATTACTTCCCTCACCTACTTTTTCCTTTCCCCCGTTGCTGTTCCTCGCTCTCAACTTAACGTCAACAAATTTCACCTCCCGCTAAAGTGAACTAAATCCAAAAGCTTACGCCAAAAGAAATGGTGTGTAAGAAAAAAAAATACAGAATAAGAAGAAGGGAAGCTAAACCCAAAAGGTGGAGAGAAAAAAAAAACGGTCAAACAATCGATAGGCCACTTCCGCTGTGTACCAGCCACCGCTCTGACCAGAATGGTTTCATATGTTGCGCCGAAGGAACTGGAGCGATTGCAGTCGAGCGTGAACCGTTTCCTTTTAACAGGTAACTTTAATTGATTATTTTGGACAGTGTAACGTCCAAAGTGTGGGCAGAAGCCAAACATCCACGTCCAGGAGACGTTTAAATACGATCTAGCTACAGATAAAAGGTGTAGTTTTTAAGATAAAGCTTAGAAAGTTAATGTTTGCTGAACTGGAGCGTAATTGGAATTAAGACATACAATTACAATTACAAGGTGTTTGAGTTCCAGTGAGCATGTTTTAACGATTATTGCGATCTTCTCAAGTTGAATGTGATCATGGAGAAGTGCAGCCTATTCTAAATTCCTTGATATTGAGCAGAATAAGTTGAAGTATTAAGAGATTTGGTAGTTTTTTTCATCTGTTTCCAGATCTTCTACAAGGAGGAATCGACTCTGGGCGAAGTACTCTCAGCTCACACACTTCTAAAAAAACTATCCGACATGACTGTAGCGTCTGTAGAGACATTTCTATACAGAAAAAGATTCATTTTGAACTGTATCCCAAAAGTAAGAATACATTTTACTTCATCTCTATCGCAATAGATTCAATTTGATCTTTAAAATCATCCAGAAATGGCTTAAAAGATAAGCTCTCCCCACTAACACATGTATAATAACGTAAGTGCAAATGTGTCAAAAAGATTCCACTTCAACTCGAAAAGATTCCAGATATGGTTCAACTCTTCTTATATAATGTTGTACTATTTATATTCACAGCATATTCGTATATTTTATGCTTTTTACTTGAAAATAACGTCACACCGTCAAATGATGTCGTGATATTACTACTGACAAGGTGAAATTTACTAACCGATGGAGTGGAAGAAACATTTCCCTATCCGAGTGCCCGACTGGAGACAGTTTAAATTTGTTCCACAAACACTGCACACACTGTTTGACAGCGAAGAAAACGAATGTTAAAAGACTTACTCGACCACATGCACAATCGACACTTGTGGGAATAAAGTTCCGATCGAATGGTAAAAACTCCACCAAGCACAAGTTCGAATCAACACTCAGCAGAGAACTTTACGTCACCCTCACTGCCACAGCTGTGGTGGGAAACAACATTAACACTTTCCAGGTATTTGTGGCCATTTGTGTGCAGCATTCGCCACCCGAGTGTGACAAATGTCACTAAGCACGCCGGGTTACGCCGGAAAGTAGTTTCCGAGCTGGAGAGTTTCGTGAAGTGAAAGTTACAACGGCAAAAAAAAAATCTCCAAGAACACACAAATAAAAAACAAATTTGCAACATTTTCCCACACGTGCACGTCGATGTGTGTGGGAAACACGAGGATGATATGTGTATCGTATGTGCCCGATGCTAAGCAAATCGTGCCGTGGTGATGCGAGAATCTCTTTAGTCACGGTGACACCTACTAATATCTATCGAGCGAAAAGAGTTTGCGGACTCTGATGGTGGTTCGCCAGAGGAAGAGTTAAGTTCTACAACTTCCAACCCGATCCGACGTTTACTGAGCACCGGCACTAAGGACTGACGTCCCGGAAGGAAGGATAGAATATTGTCGCACTAAAGACGGCTCGATCATTGATGTGGCGAAAAGCCAAATGGACTGTGAATCGCTTGCCCTTTTTTCCATTCACAACCTTCTGCCTCTTGCACGTCATGTTTCACAGTCTGCGTGTGTGTGTGTGTTAAAACATCAGCTATAAATGTCGTGCACGGGAGCAGCATATTATGTCCTATGCTCCTCACCATTTTCCTATCGGTCGATGATCGTGATAGTGACATCTAGTGGCATGGTCGCTTGTGGGGCGCTAGGGAAATTAGTTTAAGTGTAAAGTCGATTACTAAGCTGCTTTTTGCCATCATCTAACGTTGCCAAGGAACTCGTTTGGAAGATTTCTCTGCCACAAGGAGAGCAACGTTCTTGCAGCACGTCAGTGCGAATGTGTAGGATTAGTAGCAGTCCGGGAGCGGTTCATTTTAATCCTAGAAA
The DNA here is from genome assembly GCA_018908115.1 of Anopheles rivulorum. Classification (NCBI taxonomy): domain Eukaryota; kingdom Metazoa; phylum Arthropoda; class Insecta; order Diptera; family Culicidae; genus Anopheles; species Anopheles rivulorum. The sequence continues at coordinate 8,543 of STHB01013433.1, read as the reverse complement.
CCTAAAATAAACTTTACCACCCTCCCCCCGTCCTCTTCTCCTTTCAGACCAACCAACCACCTCCATTTCCTATTCGCCGCTTTCCTCTCCCAGTGGTGCTATCCGAGACTACCTTGTCTGCAATGATCAAGGCGTATTTTATGCGCTTGGCGCACCGTCTGGGCATCCTTTTACATACTTCACACATCACACACATCCTTCAACCCATGGGCATTGGAGCGAAGTTTTGAGGGAGGAGTGGGGGGGGGGGGGCCCAAAAAAATCACCTGCTTGTGCCAGCTGATGGAAGTTGAATAAAATATCAACAGCTTCGCCGTGGTGCGAACGAAAGCCCAACTCCAGGGTGCTTCAACCAATAAAAAGTTTTCCATCCAACATCAAGCACGCTACGAACAGGTGTTAGCGAAAGGGATCCGACCACACTTAAAAAAAAAAAAAAATAAACCCCCAGTCAAAATCCTCCATTTTTTTTGGCAACGAAGCCCAATGGAGCAGCTCAATGGCACCCGTTTGCGAATGGGAATATCTTTCTCACACTCTCGAAGCAACCGCCATCAGCCCCCAGCTCAGGAACTCATATTGAAAGGCGTTTCATTCGGATGTATCCGATTTCGGGATCAAGCGGCTCAAACGAAAAAAAAAGGTGGCAGACAGAACCATATACATACCAGGGCCCACACTGTTCCCACGAAAAAAAGTCTAAACCAACTCACCCACCCACCCGTGGCTAGAACCTTGGCTGTGGCCACAGTGAATGAACATTATGATTTCGATTCTTTCTAAGCTTTCCAACCCAGTGCGCGCCACGAAGAGCGATCGGTTCGCCTGCTTGTTGTCCACCGGCTTTCTTTCATTTTTTTGTTTCGGTTAGAGTTTTGATTGGGATTTTAAAAATTCATACACCTTTAGGAAGCAACAGCGAACAAACAAAATGGCGAATCGGCTCAGCTCGCTATATCCCCCTGGTTCGCTTACATATCTTAAGCTATAGAAAATATTAAAGCCCGCGAACAGTGGCTGACAAAAAAAAAACCATGTAGCTCCGAACATCAAATGCGTTGAATGAAAAGGGGTAAAGTAAGAAAAGGAATGAAAATGAAAATGAATGGGAAAAACGTTGGAAAAGTTTCCCAGTTTTCGCCCTCTGCAATACGGGGTGAATTAATTTGTGGGACCGTTTTTGATGCAAATATTTACGAACGTAGCGTAATAGAGGAAAAGAGCTTTTGAATTTCACTTCAGGGAAGGTTTTGGTTGGTTGCACTTTTTAAATCGATTTTCAGTACGATCGTCGTTGAAGTAAGTCTATCTATTTTTGTTAATTTAACTAATTTTCTTAATAAATTTAGACATTTTTGATGTTTTTAAAAAATGTTTCCTTAAAGTGTTCTTAATGCAATAAAATAAATCCAACAAATAAACCCTCATTGAACTAAATATATCTCATCGTAATAGTAATACACATCGCAGCCTTCGAGTGTGATGAACCTAAAGAATGATCCATCGATAAAGTATTTGATTCTATTATTATCGTCCCATTTCACTACACGATAAGAAGAAAGCGTGCATGATTCTTGAAGCCATTACATTCCTATGTGTTCTGTTCGTACGGTGGAAACGTTTGACAATGGAGTAATGGTTGTAACCTGGAATAACGCTACACCATCACCCACGCGCTTTCTAGCGCTTCGAACGCCGCGGGACATTTCTCCTCCGCCCACAATGCTGATAAAACATTCGCTCCGACCCAAAGTACGAAGATTATGCTACGACATTAACCTACTTTTCCGGCTGTCTTTGTTAACGATGGTTTCGATTCGTTGACGGCGAGCAGGATCGATTCGCAGACCGTCAACCCCGACGGCTTGGGTTCGATTGACCGGGAACCACTGCCGGCAGACAAAAGCAGTGAATGTAGCAGAGCAACAGCAGGAGACAATATCACACGGAAACTAGCAACGCTCAAACTTATTTCAATAGCACCACATCCAACCTAACAATCCATTTGCTGCGATGTTTTCCCTTTTCGATAAACGGTACAGCAATAAGCGCCAATGTCCCGAAGCACCTTGGCAAAACTTTCGCCAAAGATGCCGGATGCTCATTTCTTCGGGTTCGGGCAGCCGGAAGTGGGATTGTATGTTGGTAAAGACGATGTGTTTTGGCTTTGGCGGTCCGGGAGGTAGATAAGGTTAACGGGTCTGCAAGTTCCGTTTCATGTTCCATTTCCCTTAAGGATTTCACCGTTACGACACGGTTATGCGTCATTCAATGGTGCTGCATACGATTCCGTAGCTCAAACCGTCGCTGCACATTAGAGATCGTGTCACTAAACTCATCATTGTAACGAAACGGTACTGGTGTTGATAGAAAAGGGCCGTCAAGAGCACGGCAGCGAACGAACTGAACTAATGCGAATCTTCCTAAGCGATACGGACGGTTATCATAAATATCGTTTCATGTTTTTGTTTTTCTCATGCCAATGCCATGAAGTTGGTAGAAATCAAATAGCTCCCTTTGGCAGGAATTGATTTCACAAAAGAATGCCAAATTCAAACCATCAGCTGCCCTGCGGCAAGCTTCGCATCGGGCTGACGTAGCCACGATCGGGCTTCGTGAAAGACTCGGAACGGAAACCAACACACACACATACACACAGACACACACACACACACCAACGATAAACACTATCCGGACGCAACCACAACAAACGGTAGTAGACACCGTTTGTTTGGCGTGGAAAAGCAAAAGCCGGAGGGCCAAGCGACTCAGCGAACAAACGAAGCGTTCCAAGCGCGCGCGAGCGGCCTGTATGCTTTCCACTCCGGTCGCTTCGCCTGCCTGTGTGAAAATGCCTCAATTTGCCCTCCAGGTGCGGGTTTTGCGGATTATTGACAATCGAAGCCGGTTGTTCGATTTTCACTCAAAAAAAACAAAAAAATAAAGAAAGAAAGAAAACACTGCCAGGCCAACTTCTGCCTGTGAGTCGGTCGTACTGTCGCGGTCGTCTATTATGCTTGCGGGCGGAAATCAAAAGGAATTCATTTCCCGCAGAAACGCAACGGCTGGAAAGGTGGAGCGTTTGGGTGAAATAGGCTGGAGACGTGTATTTTCCACGAACTATCTACCGATTGATTTGGTGCTGTTTAGTGTTTACGTGTTTTTGCTATGTTTGAGACAATTTTTGGAACGCAATCAAGAGATGCTTGTAAATTGGGACGAAATTAAATGGAACTTAAATTTTATTTTCTGATATATTTTGTACTTTTTTGAAAGGTATACGTATTTTATCACGAAGTTTTTAATTTCTATTCCATTCGATTAAAAATTTCTTTAAGTTTGGTTTAGCAGTTAGCACTAGAGCACCTTTGAATTTGGAAATAGCCATTTTTACCGTAGTTAACTCATGACCTCCACATTATTATACTATTCTAAAAACTTCCAACAAATTATTCAAATATAATCTATTATTTCGAAATTATTTATCATGTAACTACTGATAAAAAAACTGCTTAAGTAATTCTAGAGTTTACAATGAGATAATTGACAAAATCTTAAAGTGGAGAGTATAAACATGACCATTGACGTTTCATCATGAATGAATTATGGTGAATGAATTCAAAATGAACGTACTACAAGAGCAAATCTACAGTGTAAACATTTTCATACGCAAGCAACAATTACTTTTGATCCTTTTCCGGAAACAAAAATAAAACGTGTCTGGTAGGTAGGCTTTAAAAAATTCAAACCTAACATTAAAGGTATGTTCAATCGTACATCTCATCCTTTCAACTTGAATCTCCAGTTTCGTAAAATGCCTCCGCATGACAAATGATCAAAGAGCGCATGATTATTTTCATAACGTACAGCCAAACACACGCACATCAAACAAGAATAAAATCAATTGCTCCATTTTTGCCAAAAATATCCTACCAAATGGTGCCCGGGTAGCGCAATGGCGTTCCTGCTTTTTTACGTGCATCTCTTCATCATGCCTTCTGTGAAGTGGGAAGCGCAACGTCGTGTGCCTGGATACAGATAGGGCTTTTCCGGCTTTACCGGTACACCCGTAAAAGGCGAACGGTACAAAACGACCGAAAGAAAGCAGAAGAAATGCTCCACAGGGACTCGTACAACTCGTATTCTGGCAGAAGAATGGTTGCATAAAAGGGCGAATATTTCGTTCTACCTGTATCTCGGACGGACCGGTGCAGGACCAGCTAAAGCATCGGTTCGCGTTGGCAGGTTGGATCCATGCCGTCTTACGAATGTCTGACTATGGATGGCTTAACCGATGGCAGGGTGCGGAGCGCAGGGGACGAAAGTGCCTACGATATCCTTAGTGAGACACGTAAGTATCCTTTTAAGCGTTTAATATGCAGATCCATTGAGTAGAATGTTTATGGCAGATTCGGGAATAGATGAAGACCGCCTGGAGCAGTAGGAGGAGACTCTTGGAACTTCAAATAGACCTTCGAGGCCCGATGGAGGCTTGTCGCAAAGGGCTTATATTCGTGTTTGGAAAACACTGAAACAAGGGGCGATTTTGTCGGTAGTTGCCGGACCCTTCAGCAGGAAGCATCATTGATCGTATAATATTCTCAGAATGGAGAATCAATCGCCTGAGTAGTTTCCGAGCCAGTCGGAACATCTGCACTCACAAATCAAAATGTCATTTCTATTCTTCGGAATGCATTTTCCAACTAATACACTTAAGGTGTAGCGAACATTGACGTGCAAATCAATCTATCTAAAAGCTAGCTATTGTGATAAGAGAAAACACTTTTTCTGAATTTAATTAATTCTCGCAATTGCGTCACTGTTCATCCGGAAGTGTTCGGCATAGTTTTAATGCTACTTCCTTAACACTATTTGCACTAAAGCTGAATAACCCTTTAAAATACTCCACTCGTAATGGCACCACCATTGCAATCAATCACTTGCCAATGCCGACCATGTGTGAGCAGAATCCCATTCCCGCACTAACTTCATGTTCCGAAGCGCACGAAATGCATTAAAACTGTTCCACCGTTCGGCTGTTCGGTTTGCTTTGCTCAAAACATAAGCAGCAACGTGTTCCCCATTGCGAAGCCATGAAGATGGTCCGAACATTCGTCGTAAAATAAAACTGCCACCACCGAGCGACAGTTCATTAATTATTCCCCGCGGTGAAAATCGTTTTCCGTTGCAAAGCCGGACTGGGAGGGAGGTTGAGTTGAGCTGGGTTGATATATACTAATATTTATTTTGGGTTATTTTTGTTTTCCACGGCATGGCACAGTTTCTCGCACTGTTGTGCAGTTTTACTACTACGATATTTCAGCAAGTTTCTGTCACTCAATTATGAAGCACTCTGGCTGATTCAGCTACAGGAAGTGTGTTAAATTTAAGATCTGTTTTTAACGACACACATCAACTATGTTTGATAATTTTAGAATAAATATATTTAGTTTATTTAGTAGTACTGTTCTTATGTATTTTAGTACTGTACAGAACACATTTTAAAAACCAGAATTATTTCTTGCTTTAAAAAGAAGTAGATTTAAATTCTGTCTAAATTTTATATTAAAATATATAATGTAAAATTTGTCAACTATACTATGACAAAAATTTTTTATTGTCATAACTACTTTTTGCGAAATTCGACACACATTCGCATAGTAAAATAAATTACCATGAGCAATGTCTTTGGCCAGAGCCCGCTAAAAGCAAACAAAAGCAACAAGGCAGCCACACGTGTCCCTTATTTTTCCTGCCCAGGTGTCCTCAGTACCTGCTGATGAGGGTATTATAGGTCCACCGGGAGTGGTGATTCCGGTCGGGGCGAAGGCAAAGTAATAACATCATTTCTTATTACGTGAGTAATTTAATTAATTATTTAAACGCTGCCACTAACCGGTAGTTGATTTTTATCACGCACCACACATCTAGGCGACCAACGTTAGGCCACCTTCAACGCATCACAGACGGTAAACGCACATTCGCAGGTAAATTTGAGAAAAGGTAGGAACATTTTGGTAGCTTTAGTTTTGTATCTTGTTTTTCGTTAGAACAATATATTTAGTGATCGTGTGCGCTGTATATTATTGTTGTTGATGTAAAAAAAAAATGTTTGGAGTTCAATTTTGCTTTTATTATCATTACCCAACATTTATTCCCTTTGTATGAAGAAACAAACCCGGTGCGCTTCTCTTCATTGACATGCATAACCGTGGCGAAGGTACGGTATGCATACGAGCTGAATTATTTCCTGTCATATACTTACAGCTTTGCTGTAAACACCTTGGCTATAGATCATGCCATAAGCGTTCCCATTTTGTTTACACAAAAATGTTTGCTTAGTGCAGGGCATAAATAATCATATCCGTACCTTTTGTCCCACCCACCCACGTACACGCACCCCTCCTCACCAAAACCGAGCGACTCACAGCACGCGCCATAAACAGAGCAATTGCCAAGGTGCTTAAAGACGAAGGTGGGACGGGATTTTCACACCTGAACGATCCCTTTCGTAGGGTGTTATCTGGAATAGGGTGTGTGTTTGTGTGTGTTTTAGTGTTTTCTAGCTTCTTTATTTTATTTAGTCACTCGCATATTGGCCAGCCCCACCGGCGGACAGGAGGAGAAAATAAACAAAACCGTCCCCCTTTCCCATTGGTTCAGCATCCAAATGAGCTAGCTAATGATTTTATGACTAAAAACCCGTATTCATCCTACCGTGGGGGTCGACCCTTGCCGGATCGAGTGGGTCGTTTTTGCAATTTTCGCTTCCCTTAAGCCACTCAGGACTGTGCCAGGGCGGAGGAGTCGTCTCGTTTGCCGAACCGCTGTGCAACGCTTGTTTAGTAGCTTCGTCAATGGGGTGAAGCTTACACAGGAAGAAAGACCGTCGTAGCCCTTACCTCGACCAAAACCACGTCGCCCGGCAACAACCCACCCGAAGGAGCGCTTTCGTACGTAACGGTGGGAAACGGTTTCAAATACGGGAAGATAAATATTTGTCGACTTCGGTCGGTAAACAAACCGGGGCTCGTTGCGCTCGTACCGTTTGTAATTTAGCATACATACTGGCTCCTCGCCGTCGACACACGAGCGACGGGACTTACACATGCTACCGTAGACTACCAGCACGAGCCAAAAAGGGTCGTCACGAAAGCTTCAGATCTGCTCGTTATACTACCCAGTGCCACCCTGTTCTGGTTCGCTTTCTGCTTCTGCTTCTTCTCCTCGCAAAACCCCATTGTCAGCGTATGTGGCGTAAGGTGAGCTTTGCTCTAGGAAGCAGATGTGAACATGGATGCTAGACATCGGGATGGCAGACATCGTCAACCACTTCACGGTTGACATGGTGTGTAAAATCGTTCCCTCTTTAAGCAGATACTGCACTGCCATCAGTGTTAGTGTTTTTCATCACCAAGCAAAAGGACCCCATTACGTGCGCTGTACACTACACGCTTTGAGGATGGTTACGGATGAGCTCTACCTGCCGGTGAACTATTCTCCTGCTTCGTCAGAACCCTTTACTTTATCCTGCTTATCTGTAGCGGGAAATCGTCTCGTTTTAGCTAGAGGCTAAAAATAGTATACGACGAATTCGTTTCCATCTTCCCGCATGACCGCCTGCCACCACCCAAATTGCATCAGCACCGTTCCCATTCGTACGGCAGATAACACATTTGTACGTGTGCTTTGCTCGTTCGATAAATTCGAATGCATCTACCTGGTACAAAGGTTTCACTCCATTTGAGATGACATGGTATAAATGGATGAAAAGTGGATCGACTTTGAACCGAAGGTCGAAGTTTGAGGGGGATGGTTGAAGGTACCATTCGTCCCCCAAACAGCCCACCGTAAGGATATGCGGTATGCAATTTGTCAACTGCACACTAGCAAGGTCACACAGCGCTTGCAAGAGTGTGTTAAACATTTCTACACTGCTTGGTACGAGATAGTGTACTCTTTATGCGGTACCCAGAACGAACCCCAAAAACGAACTGGGTGGAGATGTATGTTTCACCCACATTTTGCAATGCATTCCTATCGTTGCATTCGGATTTCGCTTCGATGCAGGCGTTTTTCTGTTTTGTCTATCACGGCCCTGTTCACTACACTTGATTGCAATTCAAGAGACGAAAGCAGGAAGCTTTTAGCCACAATATAAAGATACGGAACGCAGAAACTGCTGCAAATAGGTTTTCAATCGAGCTGTACCTTAAATGCGACTCGATTTATTGATTCAGGTTATGTCGGTAGCTGGCTTAGTAGGCATGAATTCAATCATTCGTTTTCGGGGAAAAGTATTGATATAAATTGAATCAATTCAATTTGTGGCATCCTTTTTGTCCCGTACTGTAGCGCGGTAACTCAGTACCGAATACACTAACACTTACGTTGAACCGATTACTAATACGCATTGTAACACGATACTAACACTAAAATAGCATTATAATTTTATCTTTTAATAAAAGACGAGATCATTCTCATTCGAACTACGAACGCGAACGCTATTACAATTTATAAAATCAAGTGGAAAGAACACTAAA
>STHB01013415.1:0-13286 GCA_018908115.1 Anopheles rivulorum | reverse complement strand
ACGTCCCCTTTTGCCGCGTCCGGGGTGCGGCGAAAAGGCGAGCAAAACAGCGGTTTTGTCGGTGGCTTCTTGCTTGATTTAATGCACCGGCGTTACTGGTACTACAGCCGCGCACCAAGCAAACCAAGGGCCAGTGCAGCAGCAGTGTACAAATAAAAGAAACGAAAACAACCGTCGCAACGTCCCTTCACACGTGCAGACGCACGCAGACGAAGAGATGGATTGGTTTGGTTCGGGAAAGGATGGCAACAGCAGCAACAAAAAGCGCGAAACACTTTTCGTCTTTCCGAGCTGACGGATGCCGCCATGGCCCACAAAATCGCCCGTTCTATCGCCCGGTGGTGACCTCTGCTCCCTTCCGTACCACGATCGTGAGCAGTCCACCGGTTGGCTTGTATGCGGGAGGAACCGCAATGGAAACGATGCGACAAGAACAAAAATTAAAATTCCTTCACACGAACCTGCTCACCGTGCATCATCACGTACGTACGCGAACGCTTGTTGACGGCGGCTTATGGCGGCTCCCTAGCGGCATTCCCAAAGCCTCCTCGCGATGCGACCCGGTGGAATACGAAATTGGCCACCGAAATATCAGCACCGCCAGCCAAATCTCGCACAGCCAAACTCGGTCGCAATCACATTCAGATCAAACTGCCCTGAAGCTGGCCCCGAAGTGTGGCGCTGTTTGCCTCTGATGTGTCACTGGGTCTGGGCCTTTTGGAAATTATTTTGCCCTTCTCGGTCTCTCTCTCTCTCTCTCTCTTCCTCTCTGTGTATGACCGTTTTTGTTTGCGCTACGGAAGCTATATTGCGGATTATGGAAGGATTATTTACATGCAAGCAGAATCGTTTGGTGATCGACCGACCGAACGTACCCGTTTCGTATCTTATGTAAATGATATGGAATAATGTATTTTCAGTGAGGTCGTAAACAATATATATGTTTGTGTGTGTGTGTGCGTGAATGGAATGCTTAATGCAAACAATTTAAATCATATTCTAGCAAAAAGCACAAATTTAAATATCTTGTGCCGTAAACACAGTGCGATTAAAACATTAATTTCTCAAAAGATGTTACACAAGACATTAAATTGCTTTGTTTTTGCAGACTTTAGACCTTTAGAACATTAACAAAAAGCATGTGTGTCCCAATCATTATCCACTTCATGTTCACTTCATCTATTGCATGTCCCAGCATGTCCCATGAATGACAACACAAAAGAGTGTCAAAATGGAGAAAGGTCTTCCCGTGTGACAATCGATTAGCATTAAACATTTTCCCATACTGCCCATTACTCGGGGACCCCTTACTTTCCTTCACTCATTATCGAATGCTTGACACGCTTTGCATTGCCCAAATGACGTTTTGTACCTGTACTTATTGTTCATTGCTTGTTCTTTGCTTCTTCTCGTTCCAGGTAAACCATCTTCCTAAGGCATGTTAATGAATCCAACACGTGATCGTGGCGAACCGTTTCAACCGGTGCAGACGAAAGCTGTTCGGACAATTCACCCAACACGGCACCACACGGTCAAGTCCCTTACGGGCTTATCGCACTGGCACCCTTTGGTAACTTTGCTGCTACTTGTTATTTGTAGCTTCTTCTTTTTTTATTATAAACTGATTAGTTTATTGATTGTCGTATTACGCCAAATTACCTTTAATCCTATCACGGTGCCGGTGGCCACGAGCCCACCACCCGATGGACGATGGGGACAATCGTGCCTCCACAAACCGACTTATGTTTCGCATGTTTTTCCATCCTTCGATCGTCATGCTTCAATGTGTGTGTGTGTGTGTGAGAGCATGTATATGAGGCTTAGGATTTTGTTTATCGCCACCCAGGCTCGCCGTAGCATTCTTGCCAAGCGAGTCGCCATTTTTCAAACCATCCTTAAGCTGTTGTGCGCGGTTCGGTCGGTACAGTGTTTTAATCCGCTCGCTCCCCATGCTCCGTGTTCGTAGTCAAAGCGCAACCCTGAACGATGCGAACCTGGCGACGCCGATGACGGCACTGCACATTTTGAATAGCTATAAAATTTCAATAAAAACCACCTATTAATACACTCACTCCGCATTAGGGGAGATCACAACCAGGGGAGGGCACAACCGAGGGGAATGGTACGGGATGGGATGGCCGGACAGCGCACGGGCCACCATTATATGCAAATCAGCTGTTTTGTTTGCCCTCCCTTTTGCGATCCAATTTCCACCCATCGTCTCGGGGCATTGCCGACAAGAATGCAATAAAAAAAATCTGCATACAAGCCTGGCCTGTTGGTGGAGGTTCGCTCTTCAGCGACGCGATCGCACTCTCCTGCTTCTTGCATTGCTGTCGCATCAGGATGAGATGGGCCGTTGGATGAGAACATCGAGCATCGAGCATCGATAACAAAAGGCGGGAGAATGGTTTAAACAAAAAAAAAAAAAGATACGTTTCCTTTTCGACCAGCGGGATCAAAACACAAAACGTCCGGCGCGCAGTCACCAAACGGCAGCATTGTGAAACGGAACGCTCTCCCCCCAAAAAAAAAAACCAGTAGCACAGGCAGTTATATGCAATAAAATCGACCGTCGAGGGCGACCACGATCGAGCCAGGCTGGCTGACGACAAACTGCAACTGCACAACCGCAAAATGCAAAGTGGGGCCCATGGTCCGGCAGTCTCCTTGCAACGAATTTATGAGCCCGCAGGCTTCCTTTATTTCGCGGTTTAAGTTGTTGTTGCTGTTGTTTTTTTTTTCGCTTTTTTATGACGATCAACCAAAAGCCCTCAGGAACAACGGGGGTAAGGATCATTCCATTCGTCGTTTTGGTGAAGTGTGTGGTACTCTTCACCGTTTTCTCTCTTTCTCTCTTTCTCTCTCTTTGTTGTGTAGTTACATTCGAACACTGTAATTAACTGTGTGGTGCGATGGGTGGGGAGGGGGAGGCATGCAATAGGGAGGAAATGAGGCGGCAGATGAGGAAGTCATCGAATCACTCCCTCAATATTCATTCGCTCGACGAGTCTGTTTATCTTGAGCTACGTCCGTTTTCGCATACCATTTGTGGTGCCGCAAGCAGTTTTTGGGACGATTCGTTTAACTTTTGCTTTGTGCTTTCTCAACACATTTTTGTGTTGTTGTGTTGTTGTTTATTTCCGTACAGTTCGACTGTTATAAACACACACACTTACTAATCCAGTCTCAACGTGGCAAAGAAGTGCTTGCCACGTGGTTGAATGGTATGCATTCCTCCCGGGTTTGTCTGCATATTTTGAAATATTCGTGATGGTTGTATGTTCGAATCACCAAAAAGGTTAAATTGTTCGATTTATAATCTGCAGAGAGAGGAGGATATTGTTTGTGATGAGATTTCCATGAGTTGAATGATAAACTCATGAAATTGTACATCAAATTAGACTCGCCATGCTTGGAAGCGATGGTCATGTCATTAGAATGATACCGAGCGATCCAGCTCGTAAAGTCTTGTTTGGCCGTCATCATGGTCAGAAGGCCTAGATCTTGGAACTTGGATGGACTGATAGCGTTGATAAGTAGGAAAAAATGTGACATTGAATTGGTATTCGACAGTGTTTGACCTTGAGCGTTATGTAGTACTCCTACCACAAGCGCCGTATAACTAAGCAGATAGTTAACCCATATCCTCAATTCCTCAACAAAGTTTTAATTTGATTAGGTTGAAATGAAATATTGGTACGATATTAAATATCTCCTAACAATACCACTTCAACAGACAAGAGAAGAGAAGAGAAAATAAAAACAGACGTATAAGTGTTTTTTCCCTTACTAAAAAAGACCCAAATCTCTAACGTTCTAACGCTCTCCCCAAGTGTTTGAAGAAGAACGCCCGCGAAAAGGACACACGATCATTGAGCAGGCGTCGTCCCCACACAATTCGTGGTGTGGCTCGCACGGTATCGCCACCGCCACACTGACCGGCGCTGATATATTGCTGATCGGGTTTTAATGAAATAATTAATTCATTTCATGTTTCATTAGGCTTAACGTACAGTGCGCACAGTTTGCGCACGCCTGTCGCTTTGGCGCTTTTCATGGTGGCTTTGGTAAAGCAAGCAAGAAGCGAGATGGCGCGTCACAAATGTACCAGCAGCCCTTTTTGGGTTGTGTTGTGTATCTTTTGGCACACTTTTTGTGCGCCATTTTATCGTCTTTGTCTTCAATCTTTAACACCTTCCAGGGCGGACGGACCGCCGTGGGGATATGTTTTGTGTTTTCGTTCGTGCGTTTGAGTCCGTTGTTGTGGGTGGTTGTTGTACCATGTTCAGCCAATTTCGGTTCGTTTTCTGTTTGCTTTCGGTCTCTCCGCACTACTTCATCTGGAGATAAGCATACGATTTTTGTTTGTGATAGATTTCCCACATGATTAACAATTCCAAAACAATCGTTACGCGGGATTTTGTTGCCAAAACGGGATATGGCGCAAATGGGAATGAAACCACAGTTTAGAGTGGCCAGTATAAATCAACACACGGTGTGCTTGCCAACACGGGCTACGCTAATGGGAACATTTGTTACAGCAAAGTGTAACGAAGAGCAAGCATCACCTATACAAGGACTCCCGAACTCCCGAACAAACGGAAACCACTGCGTGGAAAGGCATTGCGTCGAGTCGTGCTTTTGTTGTTTTTCGCTTTCGGAATTGCAATAATCGATCTTGCCAATAAGCGTTCATTAGCGAGCTTCGGGACCATTTTCCGACAGACGCCACCGAGACAGTGCACCATGTGCACCAAGGACATTCGCAAATTAGGATCGTACCATGTACGGCTTATCGGACCCAACATCCCCGCAGCAGCACAAATTAATCACCCATTTTGGCAAGCCGTGTAGTGCGGGTGCTGTCCGCCCAAGGTCACCCGGCCACGTCTCGCTCACTTACGCGCCACACAAATCACACCGACGTAGTGATGATTGACGATACGATCGTGAGCAACCGTTGGGGCAGAATCCACTGCTAACCGTACACCAACACACGCTCCAGTTTGGGCAGGTTGTCATCGTGACATCTCGCCAACAGCACCAAGCACCAAGAACATTGGCAAGTAAAGCATGAGAAGGAAGGCGCTGACTTCATTTGCATTATGCAAATGAGTCCGCTATGTTGGTCGTTGTGCGAAAACGGCGAACCCAACGCCTTCTCTCCCCGAAACGCCTTCCCAACCGTGACCGTGTTAGCCTGTTCTCCACGACGACGATGGTCGATGTTTCAACGATGAAACAGGGATGGGATCCACACAGTTCACGGTGCTCGGTTCCGTTTGATTGGCCCATTACGTCAGTGCATTTTTTGTGATTAATTTTTGATTAAGCTTATGGTCGATTTCGGTTGATTGCGCTAAATGGATGACATAGATTATCGAAACCGATATCGGTGCTGATTTTTCGACGGTGTGGTAGGGCACGCAAACATTTAAGGATGTGAAGCATAAACCGTAGAATGTTTTGAGGTTTGGAAAATGGCCCGTTGTTAAATTTAATTTGCTTTCCTCCAGTGTGCGCCGCTGATACAGTTCGGCGATTTTTCATCTAATTAGATAGTGGTTGAATGAATGTTTCCAAGTTCTGTTCGTGCTTTAGAACACAAATGAAGTAAGCGAATGTGATAAATAAGACCTTTGAATGGGGGAATACAAGCGAAATCTTTACCTGTTTCGTTGGACGGAAACCTTCCAAACCTTACCAGACGATACATTTCCCGTCGACAGTGTTTTTCCGCGTTTGCTTCAGGCGGACAGTCATGCCGCACCTGCCGGTAAAGGTTACCGCCGTGCTAAATGCTAAACCTTTCACGCAATAACGCTAATCTATTAAATAACTACTTCGTTAGCTGCCGGGCGTGTGCATTCGTGCACGTGTTTACACAGCCACACGTGGTGTGATTGTGACTTATCTTTCGTACTTGTACCTTGGCTCGGGACTGTCAAAATTGACGCCCGTACCGATGGATCATGCTGCCCGCCCGGAAAGTAGCATGCTGCCTCGACACACCGACACCTAGCCAGCGTAACCGATATGTGAGATCAGGCGTGTCTGTAAGCCTTGCCACGATCGCGAGGTGTGAAAGACCCCAGCATCAAGTCGCACGTACGCCAACCAAAGCAGTTCACGCGCACGATGGGCGACAGTGTTGCAAGTGGCAACCGGTCCAGATTGCACCGGGAGGTTGTTTTTACCGGCTAATGGTGAGATTTGGTGGTAAAAAGCGTACAAAAAAAAATACTGAAAACCCCTTGCGGGCAGAGAAATCTGCGCCAGGAAGCCTTCTCTGCCGAGGCTGGAGTTCCTATTGATGGCAGGGGGTGTTGATATTTTGACAACCCGTTGAAATATCACCCCCCCAAACGTGCGGTTGAGACGTTCCAGCAAGATTGCAAAATTTGTGCGATTGATCGCACAACTACCCATAGCCCCTTCGGGGCATGATTTTGCTGCAGAGATATTGAAGGTCTGTTAGTCTCAGCATCCAAACGGCACGATTCCCGATTCCCGGTGGATGACTAAAAAGCAGTAAGCCAATGCGCGTTCGTTCGAGAACAGGGATGGAGAAAAAAGGTATGATAATTTGTACGGCCAAGGCGTTCGCGGGGCGAGTCGGTGAGCATCGCTATCTAAATTGTATTAGCATTTCGCCCTATCGGGGCGGACCGTATCGGACGACAGTGGCGGGCGAAGATACGGTGACATAGCGCGGGCATTAGTCCTACAGGAAGCATCCCTTCGCTTGATTTCCCCGCAGTTCGTATTTACAACCGATGATCACTGGGATCAGGATCCGCCCAGGGTTACAGGAATCCCGCGCCCGACCAATGTGCAACTTTGTAGCGGCAGTCTGCACGTTTTGCTAACTGCGGCTGTGCATGCGGATCACCATTCGTTTTCGATTGAGCGGCGGATAGTGTTTGCGCGAGTATGTAAATTGCACCCATAACAGGCAGATCGGGATGTTCTGCTGCCGGCCGAACAGCCCCTTTCGATAAACGGTTCTGCCTAGTTAAGCTATTTGACTTGGTGTGCGCTGCTAGCTGCTTTCGGGAGAAGCTTCCGCACGTACAACATAGCAGCGTTATGTTTCTTTTGTTCTTGCGTTTTGTGCGCGAGCAAATGGGACAGGAAGCAGCAGAACAAAGCTAATAGTCGGTGACTTTAATTGCAAACTGCCTCCATTTCCATTACCGCTAGCAAACGGTTTATTTGGCTATATTTGTTCACTGATGAAGCGCTTGCATCGTTCGCTTCTCGTGCACACACGGTTTCAGTTTCCCATGGTTCGCGAACAATCGTGGCGGAAAGTTCCGAAAGCGGTGTGAGCCAGGGATGGCAACGCGGCACAGCTACGGGACCTACACGATGCAACCGTCATAATTGAATCATTGCCAGTAAGCATTTTAATTGCATTTGACCATTTGACCATTGGCTGGGCCGGGTTTGAAGGGGGTTTCTGGCGACTCGATGCTTCTGCATGGCGCTTGAACAAGTATGCAACAAGACACCCCTCCTCCCCCTACACATCACACAAACACACACACATACACAGAGCTATACCCGGTGTCTGCAGACAAAATGTAATCCTAAGCAGATAATACGATGCCATAATAATCCGTGAGTTACACAGCGAAAAACCACTCTCCCCGGCCATCCAAACGACGCTCGATGGCGGCTGATGAGTGCGTGGTGTGTAGTCCAGCAACGTCCAGCAGGCCGATAATGCGGTGATGAGTGCGGACATTCCTGCAACCAACTGGGCCTGTGGTAACAATCATCACCGGCGCGATTCCCCCGGCGGTTGGCAAGGTTGACGCCGAACACGTTCGTAATTAAAATACCGCTCATATTTTGTTTAATTGATTTCAATGATACAGTCCACCTCTGTCCCATTGGTGTATTCATGTGTGTGTGTGTGTATGTGTGGCTTTGCCGTCTTCTTGCCCCCCACCCCCCCGGGGGGTCCCTACAAAACACCTCTATTCCAGCCAGCGTTCCTGTGTACCGCGAGCCGCCAGACCTTCGCATTAGGCCTTCGCTGTGCCGCCTGTTTTAAATAATGTGTAATACGGTTTAAGGCATGCTATTAAGCTGGTTTCACTGCACAAGTTGGCTTAATTGTTAATTTTTGCCATAATTTTTGTGTTGCTTTGTTTTTGCGCTCTGTATCGTTTCGCCTCAAAGGCCGTTGAGTGGCTGTACATTACAATGTTTACGAGTTGCTGTGTTAGGGGTCAGAGCTGGATTGTGTGTAGCCGAATGGAGTTACAAACTTACCGGTATTACTGGTGACATAGGACCACCGGACGAGTAAATTTTTTCGAAGGATAATATTGGTGCAGCTGTCACTTATTGGAATACTTATTTTAAAATAATATGATCTATAAAAGTTCCTACTTCAGGGCTGGATTCTTCACAATTGGACACTGGTCAGACAAGTTGTTTGGAAGAGGCACATTTTTAAGACTTCTTATATGCTTCTTGAAATATCTCACAACTTTTTCATCAGCAGTTTGCTTCACACACTTGACTATATCTGTAAGCTATCCTATTCGATCTTTTAGACTAAAGGCGAGTTGGACTACCTTCTTTTACCTAACAGCAAATCGCTTAAAGCCTAAAGCCTTAAAGCTATTTGCTTATCAAATTTCACGTCAAGTTAACTTCGCTAGAAATTACTCTTACGCCACTGTACACGGCACCGTATCGATACACCATGTCTCCACCAAAGACCAAAGGTTCCACAGAGAGTGCATCAAGGGTCTAAACGGTCTTTCCCACCGTATCACACCGGTGCTCCTCTAATCCTTTGTTTATGGTAATGAAATCCCCTTTTTACACGGATCCACAACGGCCCTTGCGCTCGGGATGCTAGATTTTCTCAACTTATTTGCACTCCGACCATCGGTGACCATCGGTGTCGCCGCTCGTTCTCTAGTTAACCCTTCATCCCTTTCTCACCATTTCCCTCCCACCCTTTTTCCCCTCCGCTTCTCTCATCAACGGTCGACAGCAGTGAAAGTAAACGATTTGATCTTTACTGATCTCGCGACACCCCATCCCGGGGATCCGATGTCTTGTGTGTCGCTGGTACGTTACACCGTGCAACCGCAGGGCAACATATCTAGCGATCTGAAACTCTACCATGGGTGCACCATTGGTCGGATCACCTTGGAAGGTCTACATACATCCCGATCACCGGGTCCGTGCACGAACGCTGAGGGGTGAGAAAATCCGACGGCCCTTGCAACAATGGCATGTAGCGGTTGTCACCTTGTTCGGATAATTTACGAATTTGTCATCTTCGCCTCGATGTCATTCCGTCCGATCCGGTGCGCCCGTGTAGGTGGACCATGGTACGTATGTCCTTCCAGGCACTAGGGACCTGGGCCTGGGTGGAAACCGGACCATCGATGGGTGGAAATATGTTTTACAGAATATGTTGTACAGCGTTATCCAATGTTTTGCGACGACGATGCGCACGCGGATGATGAAGAAGATCACGATGCTGGTGAAGGTGGTGCCGGTGCCGTGGCCTGGTGGCTGTGTCTTGCTGGCGGGATGTTCTCCAGAGCAGACGTGCGCGCACCGATTAACCGATTCCCTATCGCGATACACAAGTGCCAGGCGATAACCTTTTGCTGATATCTTTTAAACTAACAAATAATTGCAAAGCGAACGTTGGATGGTTGGGTTTTTTCGCTGGAACAAAACGCTCCCCGGCGTCGCCGGTGTGTTGATCCCATTTCGGGTGGTGGTTCGTGGTTCGTGGCGAACGTGAACGCGCACTGGCCCGGCACCGGGTGGTAAGGTCTATATTAAATTACTGTTTCTCTCTCATACCCGAACGGATGAGGTTTGCGAAAGTTGGCCTCACCCTTCGCAGATTATCGCGATACTGGATGCTAAGGCATGGTTGCAGAACAATAGTTCGGTCGATCGATTATCGATCGCTTGAAGCGTGCTTAGCGCGAGGGATTTGTTTCCATTTCCTAGCACACCTTGGTTGATGTGTTATTTTGTTGCATTTAGTCGCTGAGAAAGCCTTTTTCCGTAAGGTACGGGTTATGTTAACACAAAACAGAAAGCAAGAAAAAAAACACCCTTTTTCAGTGAAAGGAAAGTAAGATGTGTCACCTCGGGATGCGGGATTGTTTCGAAACGGGAACCGTAAAAAGCAGACAGAGCTGTACAGTTAAATGGGATAAAAATGTCAAATATGTTTCGTCGGTACAACATTGTTCCTCCAAAATGATGGAAATCCACAACTCCACAGACACGCACTCGCGCGGTCAAATCTTCGACACACATACACACATACACATACATATTGTATGCAACTCGGAATGTGTTTTATTTCATCCACCAAACCCAGGACAAGCTGGGTAACAGTCTCGCCCTCTCGCGAAACAGGGTTGGGGAATTATTGCATGGAAAATCGATACGGTACGATGCACGATGGGTCTGCGCAACAGGGCGAAATGTTGCCGCGTCAGTCGAGCCGAAGGTCGCACCACGATCGATAAGGTCCCGTCACAACGCCGGTCGGTGACGGTGGAAGGTCAGTGTGTGCGCGCTCTCGATCGCGTACACCCTTTCGGTCGAGGTGGCCCGAACCCGGAGCTCAACTTTGTATCCTCCGTTCCGTGCTCCAGCTGCAGTGCCAGGGATGATCGTTCGGATAAACGGTTTCATGAACGGCCGCATTCAGCCCCCTCGGTTTTTTTTTTTTCGTTCGTTGTTGTCCCGGACAAGTTCGGATCTTGCCGCGTTGCTTTTTAATCGATTGCGGCAGTCGGGAAGCAGGAAACGGAATGGTAACCGGGCCGCCGGGTGCAACGGGTGGATGTGAAACCCTTTTCTCCACCCGTGCACGAAAGGGCCGGTCGCGGGGGGACATCGAAGGGACAGGAACAGGGGCAGGAAAAATCCATTAAAACATTTTGTAGATATGCCGGGGAGAACATCTTAACTTAATAAGAAATCCAAACCAGAACCGTCACGACCCACACGGGATGGATCGATGCTTCGGTTCGATCGGTTGGAGTTGAGCAGGAGGAGGGCGTGGGGAGAGCCACTTGTCAGCACGGGTGTACGGATGAGGGAGGGAGGAGGGGGTGTGGAACGGTGTGAGGCAAACCCCGGGAAGGGCAACGGAGAACAACGTCGTCGTACATGATGTCTTGAAAAAACCAATATTGATACATATCCTGTGGTTCGCATCGGCGTCATCCTGCCCGAGCCGCGCTGAGGTTAGCCATCCGAAGCGTTGCATTTGCCAACTTTGCTCTCGATGGTGCTGCAAGCACACTTTGTCCTCACACACACACAAGGGTCCACACCGTTGCACGCCGTTATCCATGCCCATTTGCCAGGTTGATCCAATTCGTTGCGATGCCTTTGGATTCTTGGCGAACGCTGGCAAAGAAATGGTCTCCTTCGTTACCTTTTGCTGCTGCTGCATCCTGGCCTCGCTGTGTCCATCCTGTCTACTTGGACGTTGTCATATTTTGTTGATCATCATCTTCCACGATCCACCCACCCGCCTGGGTAAAGTTGGAAGCGAAGGCCCTTTTTATTATTTTTGTTTTGTTTTTTTTTTTTTTTGGGATTGCATGTCAGAATCTGCAACAGCAACAAACCCTTGTTGTACGAGCGCAGCCCCATTTGATGGAGTTCCACTTTTCGATTTCTTCCCGCGGCAGGTGCAGGTTGGGAAAAGCGGGGGAATGAAAGGAGAAAGAAGGGGAGAGGGGAGAGAAAAAGAAACACAACACAAACTGACCACGGCCGTCGAGACAGGAAGCCAGAAATGGTGCTACCCTACCGTGCGAGCGCGCTCGCGCACACACCGGTACGCTGTGTGTCTTGCTGTGCCGGTAGAAGGTGGTTTGGAATTTTTTGAACGGCCTTTTTTTTTGTATTACTTTGCGCCCCTTTCCGTCTGGACGCTTCAATTTTCGATAACAATCATCCTTGCTTTGCGAGTAATGAAATGGTAGCGAAATTACTATTTTTGTCCGGAACCCACTTCGACCGGGACCGG
Source organism: Anopheles rivulorum (assembly GCA_018908115.1). Lineage (NCBI taxonomy): Eukaryota > Metazoa > Arthropoda > Insecta > Diptera > Culicidae > Anopheles > Anopheles rivulorum. Next base: position 1,231 of record STHB01013415.1, on the reverse strand, counting down.
ATCGGTTGGAGTTCCTGCGCACATGCAACAACAAAAAACGCCCCAACTGCCGCCCAACAACAACAACAACAACAGGAAGGCAGTTTCGAAAAGCAATTGTCGACCGCACATAGCAGCCCCCCGTTACTCTCATCGGTATCGGTAGAGTAAATGGGCTCAATTTGATCATCCCCGGTGATGGTTAAAACGCAACGTGTATTAATAACAAAAAAGCAAGCTGGCTGCAGCAAGGATAACACTTCCAACGTGAACAACCATCGTCTGGTGTGTGTGCCCAAGTGTGTTTGTGCGGTACGAAAGTAGCGATACTTGCGGCACGGAAACTTAAACGCGCAAGGAAGTGCTTCATTTGTACCGTACTGGATCTTAAGATCATCTCAGGTTTTACGGTTCAATCAAGACAATATGCAATCTTCTCTCTCTTTATCTCTCTCTCTCTCTCTGTAGAGAGAGAGAAAGAAAGAGAGTGGTGCATTGGAGAAAGTTAATCGGCCAAATAATTGGTTGCGCTAGTTTGTGTTGCAGAAAATTGGAACCAAATACGCACACAGCACGCCAGCAAACGAACGACTGATCGATGGTAGAAGCGACGAACCCTATAATTTTAAAGTATTCTATATTAAATTTTTGCATTGCTTATTTTGTTAGTAAACTGCAACAAACAACGAAAAATATCTTTCTATAATTGTTTACTACTTACGAAACATTACTACCATCTCAACACTACCACACCGTGTACGATCGGATCGCCGTACCCATGGATGGATGCATTTACTGCTGACATGTTTCATACTCCTTTCCTGCTCGATCCGCCCTTCTTAACGCTCTAACTCATCGATTATCGGGCTGGAATGTCGGGTTGTAAGTGAACTGCTGTCCCCGCCACCACCACCCCTCCCCCCCCCCTTTACCAAACGAGCCCGAATGCGTTGGCCGGTTCCGCGTACAAGCAATGGGAAAAATATTGATGTTTGAAACCGAGACGGACCACGGTTTGCCGCTGAACCGTGAAACGAAAAAAAAAACGCACAGAAACAAAACGGCAAAATAAAAAGTGCACGCAAACACCACCAACCAACGGCGAACCTGGTTCCTGGATGAAACAAACTCACCTTGGCGCTGGCTGGGAGCTTGTTTTTCCCGGCAATTCCGGGACCGGTGGGATGTGGAGTACGCAGCAGGGCGAGAGAAGGTCGACTGTTTCAATCGTCGCCGTCATCATTCCGGTCAT
>STHB01013394.1:0-13290 GCA_018908115.1 Anopheles rivulorum | reverse complement strand
CACCCCGTTCACCATGAAAATTGCCATCCTCGACGACTACCAGGACGCCGTCCGCAAGCTGAACTGCTTCGAGATGCTTGCCGGCCACGACGTAAAGGTCTTCAACAATACGGTGCGTGGCCTGGGACAGCTCGCGAGCCGTCTGGCGGAAGTCGAGGCGCTCGTGCTGATTCGTGAACGGACCCCGATTTCCTCGCAACTGCTCGCCAAGCTGCCGAACCTGCGCATGATCAGCCAGACCGGCCGCGTGTCGAGCCACATCGATCTCGAAGCCTGTACCGACCGCGGCATCGCGGTGCTCGAAGGCACCGGTTCGCCGATCGCGCCCGCCGAGCTGACCTGGGCGCTCGTGATGGCCGCCCAGCGCCGCATTCCGCAATACGTCGCGAACCTGAAGCAGGGTGCGTGGCAGCAGTCGGGCCTGAAGACGTCGGCAATGCCGCCGAACTTCGGCCTCGGCCAGGTGCTGCGCGGCCAGACGCTCGGCATCTGGGGCTACGGCAAGATCGGCCGCCTCGTCGCCGGCTACGGCAAGGCCTTCGGGATGAACGTGCTGATCTGGGGCCGCGAGCATTCGCTCGAGGCCGCGCGCGCCGACGGCTACACGGCCGCCGAGAGCCGCGAAGCGCTGTTCGAGCAAAGCGACGTGCTGTCGCTGCACCTGCGCATGCACGACGACACGCGCGGGATCGTGAAGCAGGAAGACCTGATGCGGATGAAGCCGACGTCGCTGCTCGTCAACACGAGCCGTGCCGAGCTGCTCGAGGAAAACGCGCTCGTCAACGCGTTGTCGCACAACCGTCCGGGGATGGTCGCGATCGACGTGTTCGAGAGCGAGCCGATCCTGCAGGGCTACAGCCTGCTGCGCATGGAAAACGTGATCTGCACGCCGCACATCGGCTACGTCGAACGCGAAAGCTACGAGCTGTATTTCAGTGCAGCATTCCGCAACATTCTCGCGTTCGACGACGGCGACATGTCGAGCGTCGCCAATCCGGAAGCGCTGACGCCGATCCGCAAGCGCTGATCGCACGGGCTGCGCGCGCTGCGCGGCCCCGCATCTCCCTTCCCGATCGTCAGGCGGCCACGCGGCCGCCCGTCATCGCGCCGACACGCGTGAGGAAATGCTCGCCGTCGCGCCGCCCGAGATCGTACGCATGCCGCATCTGCGACGGACTCGTGTAATCCCAGCTCGAAATCGGCACCTTGCTCGACGGTTGTACGTACAACCGCCGCTGGTCGCCGTGCGCGACCGTGAACATCTGCGGGCGCGGGTACAGCCGCGTGACGAGCACCAGTACGTCGCCCGGCGACGGGTCAAGCGCATCGACCGGCACGTTGTCGACCATCCCGCCGTCGAGCACGGGCCGGCCGCCGCGACGCAGCACCGGCGTGAACGGCGGCGTACAGGACGACTGCAGGATCAGGTCGGCGAGTTCGTCGACGCGCGTGCAGGCCTGCGCGCGCACGAATTCCGGCCGAAAGCCGAGCGTGCGCCCGAGCGTCGGGTGCAGCGTCTTGCGCACGTACTTCTCGATGTTGTACGCGACGAGGCCGGCGGCGACCGCGCTGCGCGCGCCGAGCCAGCGCGGCACATGCGATACGCCGATGCGGATCTCCGGCGCGTCGGCCAGCTTCGCGAACGGCTCGCCGTAGATGTCGAGCAATGCCTGGCGATAGATCCGGTAGTGCGGAAACACGGGCTCGCGCCCGAACAGGTTGCCCCAGTACGCGTTCTTGCGGTTGTGGCGCAGCGCCTCTTCGTAATAGCGCATCACCCACGCGGCGTCGCGCGTGTACAGCATGCACGCGGTCGCCGCACCGGCCGAGATGCCGGTGATCACACGCGGGCGCAGGTCGAGCGCCGGCCGCGCGACGTCCCAGAAGCCGGCCTGCCACCAGCAGCGATTGCCGCCGCCCGCAAAGACGATCTGGTCGAACATCGCGCCGCTCAGCTGACGAGCGCGTAGGTCGACGTCGCGTGGACGGCCATCTTGCCGTCCTCGTCGAACAGCTCGACTTCGCCGAACACGAGGTTGCGGCCCATCCGCAGCACGCGCGCGGTGACGAGCACGTCGCCCTTGCGCACGGGACGCATGAAGTTCGTGTTCAGCGACACCGTCGTCATCGGCCGGAATTCGCCGAGCGCGACCGAGATCGCGACCACCATCGCCGTGTCGGCGGCAGCCGTGAACACCTGGCCGCAGATGATGCCGCCCGAATGACGGAATTCGCCGGAAAACGGCAGGCGCAGCGTGACGCTGTCGTCGCCGATCGACACGGGGACCAGACCCAGCGAGCGGACCCATGGGGCCAGCAGGCGATCCAGCAATTCGCGGACTGCGTTTTCGTCCATCTTCGAATGTCCAGAAAGCGTTGCGCGACCGCCGCGCAACACGTGTGGCGTCATCATACCGGGAGCGCGCAAACTGCGACCGCTCGTTACCGCGCCGACAGCTGCCGTTGGCGTGACGAAATATTCTCAGGAAATTTGCAGAAAGGTCTTGCCAAGACTGAATTACTCACGCATAATCTTTCTTCTGTTGGGGGCGTTAGCTCAGTTGGTAGAGCAGCGGACTCTTAATCCGTAGGTCGAGTGTTCGAGTCACTCACGCCCCACCAGGAATTTCAAAGGCCGGTTAGCGCAAGCTAACCGGCCTTTTCCTTTTCCGCCGCCGTATTCACGGTGCGCGCCATTCGCGGCACGCAACCGCACGCCTGTTCCGCATCGTTTCCGCTAGAATCGTCCGACGAATACCACACGACTGGCTCAGGCACTGTCGTTTGCCCGCCGGCACTGAGAGAACATGGGACGTCAGACATGGAAGCATGTGAACGAGACGCGACCATTCAGAGGGCCTGGTTGCGCCGATATCGGCTTGTCCGTCGGGACGAGCCGCTCATCCGAGCACACCCGAATCCGTCGCGCGTCGCACGAACCGGATCGGATCATGCCGGGTAAGGATGCGCTCGTCGCGATACTGCTCGGCGTCGTGCTGCTCGTGCTGGCCGGCGTGCTCGCGGCCACGGCCGGCGGCGAAACCGGTCACCTGGTCCGCGCGCCGGGCACGGTCGTGCGCATCGTGCAGGACAGCGACGCGATGCGCGCATACCGGCCGATCGTCGCGTACCTGTCGAACGACGGCCAGCGCCGCGAAGTCGCCGGCAATACCGCATCGGCCGTCCCCGCATACGACATCGGCGAGAACGTCGACGTCCTGGTCGACCCGGCCCACCCCGAGCGCCCCGCCCTGATCGACGATTTCTCGCAACGCTGGTTTCCGGTGGCCGTGCCGGCGCTGCTCGCCGTCGCGTCGTTTGCGATCGGCGGCCTGCTGATCGGCGGCGAGCGCCGCCGCCGGCAATCCGATCCGCCGCCGCCAACCCGAGCCGCGCGCAAACAGGCACGGCGCCGCTGGGATGTCGCGATCGTGCTGATTCCGATCGCGATCGGCACGGGCTTCCTCGCCGGCGCCGGTGCGACCGGGCTGCGTCAATGGCAGATCGTCCACCACTATGCGCGCTCGACCGGCCATGTCGTCGAAGTGGCGAAAAACGGGCGATCGTCGCGGTCGCGCGCATCACTCTATTCGGCCATCGTCGCGTTCACGACCGACAGCGGGCGGCTGATCACGTTCGCCCAGGGCTCGGCGTCGTCGCATTCGGGCCTGCACGAAGGCGACGCGGTCAACGTGCTGTACGACCCCGTCACCCCCGAACGCGCGATCGTCGACCGCTTCTGGGATCGCTGGGGCCTCATGGCGATCCTGTTCGCGATCGGTGCGCCGTTCCTGGCGGCCGGACTGTTCGTCGCCGCGACGCTGTGGCCCGAACATCGCCCGCACGAAACCGCCGAGTGATGTGGACCGGACGCGTGCGACGACCGTAACGGCGCGCGCCTCACCGCTCCCGGAACGCCTCCACCTTCGCGCGGTTCCCGCACGTGCGCATGTCGCACCACCGGCGCCCGACGCCGCGGCCGCGATCGACGAAGAACCACGTACACCGGCCGCACTGCCGCACACGCGTGAAATCGTCGCTGCGCATCAGCTGCTCGAAGCCGAGCGCGGCCGCATCGATCCAGCGTGACGCTTCGCGCGCGTCGGGCCGCCACGCGAAGCGGCCGCCGACCGCGTCGAACGCGCTGCGGCCGATCGCTTCGCGGATCGCCGTCGCAAGCCGGTCCGCCGCGCGCGCGCCGGCACTTCCACCGCCTTCCGCCGTCAGGTGCACGATCGCGACGTACGCGTCGTCGCGAAAACGGCGCAGCGCCGCCAGCTCGTCAGGCCCGTCCAGCCGCGGATGACGCAGCAGCCGCGCCAGATCGTCCGGCGCCAGCAACCCGGAGGGCTCCGCCCACGCGCGCACGGCCGGCCAGTCGACGAGCTTGTCCTCGTCGCGCGTCTTGCCCGTGTCGGCCACCGTATTGAGAAAGTCGAGCGCAGGATGCCCCCCGACGAAATCCGCCGCGCCCCATGTGTGCGCGAATGGTGTCGGCTCAGATCGAGTAACCATTTATTTCCACCTATCGGTTTCATATCCGGACAATCCGGCGTAACCTGTTAACAACCGAAACAGGTTAGCACGGAGAACTCGATGCTCGAACTCGCGAATCGCTTCAGTTTCGAAGGCCACCGGATTGCATGGGGCACGCTCGGCGAAGGCCCGCCGCTCGTACTCGTCCATGGCACGCCGTACGTGCAGCTCTTGTTGTACGCGTTGCCGATCGCGGTGAGTTGTGCGCTGCTGTAGCCGAGCGCGGATGCGGCCGTCAGGACGGCCTGCGCGGCGGCCTTCTGGTTGGTCGAGCTGTTGGTCATCGACAGCCCCTTCAGGAACGCCTTGTCCATCGCCTGCGCGCCGATCGCGTCGCGCGCGACGAGGTTGCACGATGCCCAGTACTGGCCGGCCGTGTGGATCTCCGCGCCGCGTGCCTGCGCATACGTGCGCCCGACGTTCCAGTTGGTCACGCGGCCGCCCCAGAATTCGTTGTGGCCGTCCCAGTTGTAGACCCAGTTGTATTGCGCGTCCGACGGGCTCCACTGGTTGAAGTCGCGGCTGTACGCGGCGGCGAGATAGTCGCCGGTGCCTTCCGACAAGCCTTCCTGCTGCGACAGTCCGCCGTTCGTCACCCAGTCGTGGATGCCGTGGCCGAGCTCGTGGATCACGACATCCGCATCTTCCGCGTCGTCGACGCCGCCCTGGCCGAAGGTCAGCCGGCCGCTGCTCGACGAGTACGACGAGTTGTCGTCACCCGATTCGCCGTGCGGGTCGTACTGCACGCCGCCCGCGTACTGATACGGCAGCGCCTTGATGCCGAGCGTCTGGTTTACGTAACGCAGGAACGTGTCGATGTGGTAGTACGCGTTCACGGCCTCGAAGTACAGGTTGCCGCGCGTGAACTCGAACGCCGGCGTCGACTGCGTGGGGCAGGCCTTGTCGAGCGGGGCATCGAAATCGATGCACGCCGCGTACGGGCCCGTCAGCGTGTAGCGCGAACCCGACTGCGCGAGATCCTTGAGCGTGACGCGCACGCGTGCGGCCGTGAGCTGCGTCGAATCGGCGTCGTTGTTGTCCTTGTAGCCCGTGCTGCCGTAGCTGCTCTTGGTCGACGAAAGCGGATCGGGCCGGAACACGAAGCCGGTGCCGTCGGTCGCATAGAACGCCTTGTCCTCGGCGCGCAGCACTTCGCCGCTGCCCGAATCGATCAGCAGTTCCCAGTCGCCCTTCGGGCCGTCCTGCGGGCGGCCGCGCACCTTCCACGCGGTGTGCGTGCCGGTCTTGTCGACGAACGCGACGAGCTGCGCATCGAGGTTCGTGAAGCCGCTCACGCCGAGATACGCACGCGCGCGGTCGAGCGCCTGCTGCTGGTCGACGGCCTGCGACTTGCGTGTCGTCGCGACCACGCCGTTGACCGTATTGCTCGCGACGTACAGGATGCGGCCGTCCTTCGCGACCGTCACCGCGATCTCGCTGCCGTACACGGGCAGTCCGGCGGCCTGCTGCTGCAGGCGCACGACCGTGAAGTCCGCATCGTTGCGCTCCGACGTGACGACGAGGCTCGCGAGCGCGGCCGCGTCGAGTCCGAGCTGCGTCGCCTGCGATGCGACGAAGTCGCGTGCGCTGGCGGCGGGCGTCGTGGCCGCTTTCTTGACGCGATAGGCCGGGTTGTACAGCGTGACGGCGACGCCGTCCGCGCGGAATTGCCCGCCGGCCGTATCCGATTTCGAGGCCGGCGGCGCGACGCCGCGCGTCAGGCTTTCGCGCAGGGCGACTGCCTGCGGATTCGAGACTTTCGTATCGGCCAGGGTGCCGCCGACGATGCCGAAACCGAGCGCGAGACCCAGGGCGAGCGGCAATGCTTTGCGTGATGTCTGCATACGTGATCCTCATCTCAACGGTTGGACACGCCCGCACGCTTGTGGCGAGCAGGCACGACACGGCCCGCGCGCCGGTTCGATGGAACCGGCGCGGCGAAGCGGTGTAGGGAGTGTCGACTGACTAAGGAGAGCTAAATGTCAGGTCGAAAAGAAACAGGCGGAAGAGGCGACGGAGAAGCGAACGGCAGGCAGGTACAGCGACGGCGAATCGAGCATCGTCATGTCATACCCCTCGGATCGATATTGATATCGGTGGCAGCCTGCATGGCGCGACGTGCGTCGGGCCTGCGGGTCGTCTCGTTAGGCTGCCTATCTAATTTCGACTTATGTTACAGAATATTTTCAGCGACATTCCAAATTATTTTCGACGATCGCTTCGGTCGGCCGATCAATCGCCGACATTGTTCAGCGAACGGCGGGAAACGCTGCCGGAACGCGTAATACCGCGCCGGATTGTGATTAAAAGCCGCGACGATCAGCGCGTCGCACGCCGGTCGCTGCGCGGGCTGACGCCGAAGCGTGCGCGATAGGTGCGCGAGAAATGCGAAGGCGATTCGAATCCGCACGCGACGCACACCGACGTGATGCTCATGTCGGTCTGCTGCAGCAGTTCGCGTGCGCGATCGAGGCGCAGGTTCAGGTAGAAGTGCGTCGGCGTGTCGTTCAGCGTCGCGCTGAACAGCCGTTCGAGCTGACGCCGCGTGATCGACACATCCTGCGCGAGCGCGTCGGAGCCGAGCGGGTTCTCCATGTGCTGCTGCATCGTGCCGATCACCTGGATCAGCTTGCGATTGTGCACGCCGTAGCGCGCCGCGATCTCGAGCCGCTGGCTGTCGGAGCGCTGCCGGATGCGGCTGACGACGAACTGCTCGGAGATCGCCGCCGCGAGGTCGGCGCCATGCCGGCGGCCGATCAGGTCGAGCATCATGTCGATCGATGCGGTGCCGCCCGCGCACGTGATACGCCGGTCGTCGATCTCGAACAGTTCCTGCGTCGCGTTGAGGCCCGGGTAGCGCTCGCGGAATGCGGCCAGCGCTTCCCAGTGCAGCGTGAGTGGCTGCGATGCGTCGAACAGCCCGGCTTCCGCGAGCACGAAGCTGCCTGTGTCGATGCCGCCGAGCGTTGCACCATGCCGGTGCTGGCGGCGCAGCCAGTCGCCGAGCGTACGGGTGTAGCACACGAGCGGATCGAAGCCCGCGACGACGAACACCGTGTCGACCTGCTCGACGTCCGCGCACGCGGCTTCGGCGGCGACCGGAATGCCGTTGCTCGCGGCGACGGGCGCGCCGTCCGCGCTGATCACGTGCCAGCGATACAGCTCGGTGCGAAAACGGTTCGCGACGCGCAGCGGCTCGACCGCCGACATGAAGCCGAGCGCGGAGAAACCGGGCAGCAACAGGAAATGGAAATCCTCGGGCATCGGGGCAGGGGATCGAATCCGGTGGTCGTCACGCATCGCACGGGGCTGCGATCGGGCGGGCAGGCGCCGCGCCGGTTCGCACGCGCCGAACGGTCAGCGGGAGATTATCGCGGGTTTTGCGCGCCTCAGCGCGTTTTTGCGGCGCGCACGGAACGGCGCGCGGTGGTCGACGGCAGTTCGCCGAATTGCGCCTTGTATGCGTTCGCGAAATGGCCGAGATGGATGAAGCCCCAGCGTGCGGCCGCATCGCTGATCGGCAAATCGGCCTGCCGCGTGTCGAGCAGCATCCGCCGCACCTGCGACAGGCGCAGCGAGCGCACGTAGTGCAGCGGGCTCGTCTGCACGACCGACTGGAAGCTGTTCTGCATCGTGCGCCGGCTCACGCGCAACTGCGCGCACAGGCTCAGCACGTCGACCGGCGCTTCCGGATGCTCGATCACGTAGTCATGCACGCGGCGCACGATATCGGCACGGCATGCGTGCGTGAGCCGGTTCGACGCCTCGGGTATCCGGTACGTGAGGAGATCGACGAGCACGTTGCCGACTTCGCCGCGCAGTTCGCGCTGCACGCGTGCGTCGCCGTACGTGTCGGGCGAGGACAGCACGCGTTCGAGCTGCGTCGCGATCTGCACGCTCGCGCGCATCAGCACGGCCGTCGGCATGTCGACGACGCCGCGCCGCAGCGTCGTTTCGTCGAGCCGCACATCGGCCGCATCTTCGACCTGCTGCAGCAGCTCGGCATCGACGACGACGCCGATCAGCGACATGTCGTCGGGCGAATGCAGTTCGAACGGCGTGCCGCCACGCGCCATCACCATCGTGCCGCGTTCGATCCGCGCGCCGCCGAACGCGAACGCGCCCGAGCCGGTGAGCGGCATGCCGAACACCGTATGGCCGGGCGGCAGCCGGCCGCGCTGGATGATGCGCACGTTCGCGGCTTCCTGGAACAGCTGCAGGCCGTCGAGCACGGCGTGCTTGACCGCGCTGCGGTACGAACCCGGACCGATCTGGTCATAGCGCTGATTCCAGCCGCGCAGCGCCTCGGCATGCCGGTCCGCGTCGTCGAACATCTCGTGAAACACGAACACAGCGCCTCCGGGGGGTGTCGAGCAGGACCGCGAAAGATTAAACCGACCAAGCGGTCGGCGCAATAAGGGGGAGCGCTATTCCGCGCGCATTCTTCAGAGGGTCGGAAGACGCGTGGCCGCGAGGCTTTCACGTGCATTTCCAATATCCCGAATCGGCACGCACGCGTTGCCGGTCCGGGTGCTGAGCGCATTTATTGTCGAACTACAGTCGCCCCACATTACGTGAATCCCCAACTGGAGGCGACATGAGGACAAGGCGACGAACCGCGGCGCTCGCGGCGACGCTGGCGTTCGCGGCGGCGTGGGCCGGCAGCGCGAACGCGACGGAAAAGCCCGAGGAACTGGTCGTGCAGAAGATGCCGCCATGGCATCCGCACGAGGTCTATATCGTCGACATCTCGATGCCGTCGATGACCGACGGGCGCATCCATGTGTACGACGCGGACGCGAAGAAGCTGCTCGGCCAGATCGACGGCGGCTTCGGCCCCGGTCTTGCGATCTCGCCCGACCATAAAACAAGCTTCGTCGCGACAACCTACTTTTCGCGTGGCTCGCACGGCACGCGTACCGACGTCGTCGAGATGACCGACAACACGACGCTCGATCACACGGGCGAGATCGTGATTCCGGCGAAGCACGCGCAGCATGTGCCGTCGCCGTACAACACCGCGTTCAGCGCCGATGGCAAGCGGCTGTACGTCGCGAACATCACGCCGGCCGCGTCGATGACGGTGATCGATGCCGTATCGAAGAAGGTGCTGTCGGAAATCGACACGGCCGCCTGCGTGCTCGCGTATCCATCGGGCAACGACCGCTTCACCGCGCTGTGCGAAAGCGGCAAGGCGCTGACCGTCACGCTCGACGCGAACGGCAAGGAAACGAAACGCACGATGTCGGACGCGTTCATCGACGTCGACAAGGATCCGGCCTTCGTGAACGCGTCGCGGTACAAGGGCGACTACCTGTTCACGACCTACGGCGGCAACGTGCGCAGCGCCGATTTCAGCGGCGACAAGCCTGTGTTCGGCAAGCCGTGGTCGCTGCTGACGGACGCCGAACGTGCCGAGGGCTGGCGCCCGGGCGGCATGCAGCAGACGGCCGTGCAGGCGAAGCAGAACCGCTACTACGTGCTGATGCACAAGGGCACCGACGGTTCGCACAAGGATCCCGGTACGCAGGTGTGGGTGTACGACCTGAAGTCGAAGCAACGCGTCGCGCGCTGGGATCTCGCGCAGCAGAAGGTCGATCCGCTCGTGTCGATCCAGGTCAGCGAGGACGACAAGCCGCTGTTCTACGGGCTGACGGCGACGTCCGACCTCGTCGTGATGGATGCGCGCACGGGCAAGCTGCAGAACGTCGAGAAGCAGATCGGCAATACGTCGTCGCTGCTCGTCAACCCGTGAGGCCGCGATGACCCTCGATCCCGTACTCGCCACCAGCGCGCAGGCCGGCGCGGCCGCCGTCGTGCTGCTCGGCGCCTTCGCGAAGATGCGCCGGCCCGCTGCCTTCCGGCAGGCGCTCGCCGGCTACCGGCTGCTGCCCGATGCGCTGACTACGCCCGTCGCGTTCGCGATTCCGCTCGCGGAAGCGCTCGGTGCCGCCGCGCTGCTGTTTCCCGATACGCGCATGGCCGGAGCGATCGGCCTGATCGCGCTGCTGTTGACCTTCGCGGCCGGGCTCGCGATCAACCTGCTGCGCGGCCATACCGACATCGACTGCGGCTGTTCCGGCTTCACCGCTGCGCACACGGACGCGCCGCGCGGCATTGGCTGGCTGCATGTCGGCCGTGTGCTGCTGCTGGTCGCGTTGGCCGCCACCGCGTTCGTCGAACCTGGCACGCGCGCCGTCGTGTGGTTCGACTACCTGACATTGTTCTTCTCCGTGCTGCTGATCGTCTGCGCGCTGCTCACCGTCGACGTGCTGCTTGCCAACGTACCGCGCCTTTCCCACCTGAGGAATTCATGATGCAAACCGCTCTTACCGTTTCCACCGCCCTGCTGTGGGTGGCCGTCCTCGCGCTCGGCGCGATCTGCCTCGCACTGGTGCGCCAGATCGGCATCCTGTACGAGCGCATCATGCCGGCCGGCGCGCTGATGATCGACAAGGGGCCGGCGGTCGGCGCGATCGCACCGACGTTCGAGCTGACCGACATCCGCGGCTCGCAGGTGAAGGTCGGCGGCATCGACGCATCGGGCAAGGCGACGCTGCTGTTCTTCCTGTCGCCGACCTGCCCGGTCTGCAAGAAGCTGCTGCCGCTGCTGCCGTCGCTGCAGGCAAGCGAATCGACGCCGGTGAACATCGTGCTCGCGAGCGACGGCGATTTCGACGAACACGCGCGCTTCGCGCAGAAGCACGACCTCGGGCGCTTCCCGTACGTGCTGTCGCAGGAACTCGGCCTCGCATACCAGATCGGCAAGCTGCCGTACGCGGTGCTGCTCGACGAAACCGGCACGGTGCGTGCGAAGGGGCTCGTCAACACGCGCGAGCATCTCGAGAGCCTGTTCGAGGCGAAAGAGCGCGGCGTCGCATCGCTGCAGCAGTTCGTGCATGGCGATCACAGCCACGACGCGCACGCGCAGCACGCATGACCGGCCGACCCACTTACAACGTCATGGGAGAACAACGACATGGGCCTGTTTGATTCATGGTTCGAGCGGTCGGCGCGCGGCGTCGCGCAGCACAGTTCGCGGCGCAGCGCGATGGCGAAGCTCGGCAAGGTGCTGGTGGGGTCGGCGCTGCTGCCGCTGCTGCCGGTCGACCGCACCGCGTATGCGGCCGATGCGGGGTCCGGTGCGCTCGGTGCCGCAGCGGGCGCGAGCGACGACCCGATGAGCTGCGACTACTGGAAATACTGCGCGATCGACGGCTGGCTCTGCAGCTGCTGCGGCGGCACGTCGAGCAGCTGCCCGCCGGGCACGACGCCTTCGCCGATCACGTGGATCGGCACCTGCCGCAACCCGCACGACGGTTCGGACTACATCGTGTCGTACAACGATTGCTGCGGCAAGACGTCCTGCGGCAAGTGCTTCTGTAACCGCAACGAGCGCGAGAAGCCGCTGTACAAGCTGTCATTGAACAACGACATCAACTGGTGCATGGCGAACGGTAATTCGAATTACCACTGTTCGGTTTCGGTTCTGCTGGGAGCGGCAAAGCAATGAAAGTGAAGCAAGCAGGAAAGTGGGTCTTGGCATGCATGACGGCCGCGGCAGCCTTCGCGTTGCCGGGCGCGGCCGGCGCGCAGGAAACCGTGCATTACCCGGCCGGGAAAGGCCTGTTCGATGCGCAGTGCGCGGTGTGCCACCAGGCGGGCGGGAAAGGGCAGGACGGCCTCGCGCCGCCGCTGACCGAGTATCCGGGCAAGTACGCGGCGGCCGAGCCGGGGCGTGCGCAACTGGTCGCGACGCTGCTGCACGGGATGTTCGGCGAGATCAAGGTGCACGACAAGAGCTACAACTTCAAGATGCCGTCGTTCGCGAGCGCGAGCGATGACGACATCGCGCACGTGCTCAACTACGTCGTGTTCGACCTCAATGCGCAGCACGGCGACGCGAAGCCGTTCACGGCGGCCGATATCCGCGCGGCGCGCGCGCAGCAGATGGACGGCACGGCCGTGCATGCGCAACGCGCGGCGGTGATCAAGGGGCTCGGCCTGTGAACGGCGCCCGCGCGTCCCGTGCGGACGCCTCCGCGCAGGGCACGCGGGGCGCGTCGTCGTGGCTCGGCGGCGTGTCGCGTCGCCTGTCGTCGTGGTTGCTGCTGGCGGGCGCCGCTACATGTGCGGTCGCTACACCCGCCCATGCGGACGGCGCGGTCGACGCGACGCTCGCGCGGCAGCACTGGGTGCTCAACTGCATGGGCTGCCATACGGCGACGGGCGGCGGCATTCCCGGCAAGGTGCCGCCACTCGCGAATTCGCTCGGCTATTTCACGCACCTGCCGGCCGGGCGCGAGTACGTGATGCGCGTGCCCGGCGCGTCGAACTCGGCGCTGTCCGACCAGGAGCTGGCCGACGTGCTCAACTGGGTGCTCACGACGATGAACCGCGATGCGCTGCCGCGTGGCTTCAAGCCCTACACGGCCGCCGAAGTCGCCGCGCATCGCCGTCCCGCTTTTGCCGACGTCGCGACCGTGCGCGCCGGCTTGGTCCGCGCGTTGCAGGCACGCGGGATCGACGGCGTCACGGATCGCTACTGACCGACTCATTCAAAAAATCAAGGAGACGTGGACATGGAGATGAACGAAACTTTTCCGTTGCTCGACGCAACGCGCGCGTTCCTCGCGAAGCCGAAGAAGATGCTGATCGGCGCCGAGTGGAGCGATGCCGCGTCGGGCCGCCAGCTCGACGTCGTGAACCCGGCCGACGGCACCGTGCTCGCGCGTGTGCCCGAAGCGGACGAAC